>CM044447.1:110315451-110330187 GCA_024363595.1 Xenopus borealis | reverse complement strand
GAAGTGGACAGACAGAGTGCCTTATAATTAGAAAAGCACCTCTATGTACCCTGTTATGACGGAACATTCACTACTAGGCAGCGATCTCTCATACCTGACAACACAAGGCACCATGACTTCAGCTTTGTCCACACATCCATTAACCGAGGTGTACAACCAGCAGTTGCTTAACTGGATGTTACTGCGCCCCAGTAGAGAAGAGGTATATGTTTCAGGCGTGACTGAGGGGGTGCTATCAGCAAAGATTGCAGGAGCTGAAACTGTTTATTAACCAGGATCCCTTTGTGCCTGTTACACTCTTACAGCAATAAGTTCTGCTTTCCCTGTCGTTACATAATTACACACCTATGCACAAGCACAAGCACATTTGAGTACCAACTTTCTTATCAGCACCCAAATTAACACAGTTTGAACACTGATCATAGCAACTTTGCCCACCTGTAAGCGGAGACCACGTTTGTGTTGAGTATAATGTATTTGCCCTTGTATGTGAACACCAGCATGGTACAGACCTTATTTTGGCAAAGCCACATGAGAAAAATAAACTACCAATTTCTGTCATTCCGCCATGAATGTTGACCATTTCTTTTGACTTCCTGAGATAAGCAACACGGAGAAGCAACTGAATGCTTTGAAGAGATGAGTTTCTACTCTTTAGAGCACATGACCACTATTACAGTCCTCCATACCCAGGGATGTACACAGGCCCAGACTGATACTTAAATTGGCCCTGGCATTTCAAGTACACAGAGGTCCACTAAATAGCGGCATCTTACAGCAGCCCCTCTGGCATTTGACAGAACCCACATATTGCCAGTCCAGGCCTAGGCTGGCAATCTGAAAAAGATAGGTTTCTACTCATTAGCACACATGACCACTATTACAGTTCTCCATACCCAGGGGCAAACACAGGCCCAGACTGGAATTTAGAATAGGCCCGGCATTTCAAGTACATAGAGGTCCAAACACCCCCTATATGCCCAATAAATAATGTCTGTCTACTATGGAATCTTACAGTAGCCCCTCTGGCATTTGCCAGAACCTACAGATTAACAGGGCCAGGGCGTATGTCTTAAAGGACAAGGAAAGACTAGTTAAGAGTTTACCTCCGTTGTAAGATATACTTTCAGAGTTACCATATGTCATATTCATTCTCCTCTATGTCAAGCCAGTTTTTAGTTCAGTTGCCACACTGTAGTAAAGACCAATGACTTAAGTAAAAAGATTCCCATGAGCACCGCTCCTTGTCCAAGACCACTGAGCTTGCACAGAACGTAGAATCACCAGGCAGCTCATGTGCATAAATAATATTTGTGAGTGAATCTTGTGCTCTGTACAAGAGTAAGAATTAGTGATGCTGAATTTTGCTGCATGCTCAGATCATTCGACACAGCGATCTTAGTGACATTAGTGAAAGGAACATGATAGTCACAATGGAGTATTTATAGAAAATAGTATTGGAGGGCACAACAGAATACAACACAAGTATTTAAACATATTACTTAAGCGATCAGGTACAGTATGGGGGATACTATTACATACTGCATACTTGGGTCCAGCCTTTCCTTGTACTTTAAAGTTGCCATTACTTTGTTACCAACCCTCTCCATAACAATGGAAGCACAAATATCCAGACATGAGATTGTGTAATAAAAGGTGCAACATTTACTACAGTTTTAGTCATCTATGGCAACGAATGCTTGTATTTTCCTCAGTTGGGTCACCTTGTATCTGCATTGCTTAACTAGTGTGGCAGTTCCCTATTCCCTACATTTATCTCTTACTTTTACTTGTTCGCACAACTATATAGCTCTATTAAATTTAAAATATATTTGAAATCCACCCTAAAATTGCAAGGCTTTCACGTTTGTCAGTTTGGGAAGAATGAACCTTTCAGAAATATCTGTGTTGTCACTGATGGTGCATGATGTCGTTTGAATCACTGTAGATATTACCCTAATATAGGTTTATTTAGCCACACAGATGTGAAATTGTATTCAGTATTATTACATTCTGACCATTCTTCCTATAAGGTGACTGATATTAATTCCCTAACATCACTTTGTATTTTATTTTTCAATTCCAAAACTAGATTTGGTTGGTGGGGGGTTACTGAGGAAGTCATAGATATGGGGCTTTTTCATTGACCCTTTCTTCATTCATCGTCTCTCTTCTCCTATATGATCTCTTTCTTGTTCCTATTCTGTCTTTTGCTTTTTCTTCACCTATTTACTGTAACCCCCTGTTTCTCTGACTTCTACTTGAATAGCTACATTTTGGGTAGAGTATCCGTAAGAATTATGGAAGGCGTGTTATTTTACAAGATACCATTACTCTAGGGCAGGGATCCCCAACCTTTTGAGGCCGTGAGCAACATTCACAAGAAAAAGGAGTTGGGGAGCAATGCTAGCATGAAAAATGTTTTTGGGGTGCCAAATAAGTGCTGTGATTGGCCATTTGGTAGCCCCATGTGGATTATTAACCTGTATTGAGGCTCTGTTTGGCAGTACACCTGATTCTTATACAACCAAAACCTTCCTCCAAGCCTGGAATTCAAAAATAAGCACCTGCTTTGAGGCCACTGAGAGCAACATCCAAGGGGTTGGAGAGCAACATGTTGCTCACGAGCTACTGGTTGGGGATCACTGCTCTAGGGGCTCTAAAAAAGAATCATCCAGACCCTTCAGAATGGGATTCCTTATGTCTTTATTTGTGCAGGTTCCTAAAAGGCTAAAAGGTTTCTGGTGGAGGACCACACTACACAATTGTTGGACATTAGGTCCAAATTTGAAACTCCTACTGTAACCTAAGGAGAAGAACCTTATTGCTGGTGGGAAACTGGCGAGTTAGAATAAAGAGCTGGTATCCAGCTCAACCCTGTCAGTAGCATAACTTTAGAACAGTAGTCCCAGTAAGGGCATGATTCTCCATAGTCACACCTTACCTTGTGTCTGTGGACTGGTGGCTGACATAATTGTGACTAGCATTACATAGAAAGGGGGCCTGACCAAGTCATCTTATGCCACTAAAAAATTAAATCCACATGCAAGACTTAAAGTGACCCTCTAGGGTATCCAGCTGTAGGCTTAGACTTTAGGCTTAATTTAACCTTCTTTTTCTGCAACTATGGACTTGTTCTTTTTTGTGCTGTGCTATACCGAAAGAACTATTATATATTTTTTTATTTCTATGATCTTTCTTACAGATGAAAACAAACACAGCTTTCTGGTACTTTATTGTTTATTGGATAAATAACACACGCAGTGTTAGCAGATCCCACATAAACAGCACATTTTAGGAGGCCCCACAGCTAATGTATAGTTTTGAACCCAATAATTCACATGTTAAGATGAAGAGTAAAAGTCATTTGATATTTCAAGGGTTTTTCTTCTTTCAGTCTAAAATGGGTTTTGCCAAAAAATCACCAGGCTTTGCTCATCACTGGCTTCAACAAGTATTAACCATTGCTTGGAACTCTGTGTGAAAAAAACATCAGACAGTAAGTGACGAAACATACAGTGCAGGTAATATAAATTCTAAAGCCTCATCTGTGAGGATCAAAGTAACATTGATTAGGCTTGAAATCTTAAAACACATAATCTGGTTTGCGAAATACCTCTCTTAGTGCATGTGGGGTGGATGAAAACATACAGTGCAGACCAAAAAACATAAGCCAACCAGTTTGCATCTTTGAGTGAGTTTATTTTCCAGCCTTTTGCATCCATATGTTCAGCCAAATAATATAGATTCATGCTAGAATAAACATTTGCTGGAGGCATTAGTCTTCATAATTCTACTCAAGGTAGGGTTTCCAACATCCACCAGTAATATAATGGATACTATAAAAAAATCACAACTGCTGTAGAATATTTCTGCTTATTTTCTGCAGAAATATTGAATTTTCATTATCAAACACCACTCTTTGCTATTGGCTAGTACATTCTTTATTATAGTCATGATGTTGCTCATCTTGCGTATTTGGTGTGTTAAAGTCCTGTGTGTGTTGCACATATGCCACTGAAACTCCCTGCCACCAACCACTACTTACTTATACCAAGTCATCCTCACCATGGCATAGACATATACCCGGTGGAGATTCCAGACTCAAATCCCCCTCCCCTTGGCAGGACAAAGATCAGTCCCTCTCCCCCCCTGTGCAAATCCTCTGCTCCAAGATTGGGGGACATAATGTCAATGATATGTTTTAAGCGCAAGTTTGGTGTGTTACTGTACCCTTGCATACTGAGCAACTGCAATGTTTTGTATGTAATATTTCAAATTGCTTGTGAATCACATTATGTTTTGTTTGCTGTTTTCATCCCCTTGTATTCCCTTCCGTAAAAAATTGAAAAATAAAAACTTAAAAAAAAGAAAGAAAATCAGTGGATTAGGATGGATAAAATACAGATATTGTTTCTCTGACTTACTGGTTTCCCAGTGGAACTATTAGGTGGTAGCTAATAGTTGCATGAGTGAGGATTCTGTATATTGAGGTTTACTTGTGTTTTCCAACTTTTTGGGTATTGTACAAGGCAAGATACTGACATTACAGATCTTCAACATATCACAGTGAGATGTATTAAGCTTTACAAAACTACCTTGTCTCCACTCATATATTTTTTTATAACCACTCTATAATAGACTAGATCTAGAAGCATTGCTACTCTGCTTTGTTACTCACCTTCAACTCCAATTTTCCCATCTCCATCATGATCGGCTCCAGCCATGAAATCCTTTGTCTCAGAGGCTGTTAGCACTCTGGCTGAGGGATCAAATCGCTGAAGAAAAAACCTAAGCGGAATGGCAACATCGGCATCATTATTTTCTGGCACAATATTGGGTGGGAATTGCCAGCAACATTATCAGCAATTCCATCAGTTCTTTTCTGAGTCCTATCCCTGGAAGCGTACACCTGTCATGCTACATTGAATGGAAGCCTGTTCTACATTTCTGATATGCCTACTTTAATCATTACAACAACACTATCTAAATAATAACATTTTGCTGTGTCAACTGAATAGTACTATTCAGTAAATAGAGTAAAAAATGCAAAAAGAATAATTAAATACATATAGGCTCCTACCTACTATCAGTTCTTTTGAACCCCACCAGGGATAACAATAGCAAGACTTGTGTTGTAATTTTGGTGGATATTAAGAATTCTACTTCAATAACTGAAGTATAAATTTAGTTATTCATCACCCCTTTAAGTTTAGATTCCATTTGTCTGTCTATTACAGTACTATCAGGGTTGAGGCATGCTGGGAGCTGTATTTTAGCAACATAGGTTGTATTCTTAAAGCAATGTTGCTCATTAATACATTTCTCAAGGTCTCAGCTGCATTAAAATGCAAAATAATCCTCCAGTGCTAGTCCCACTAGATTATGAGTTGGAAGCTTTAAAGGACAAGGAAAGTTAAACTAAAGTAGTAGGATAGAAATGTTATATATTATGTTTTGTGCTTCTGTACTAGCCCAAGGCAACTCCAGCCCTTTAGCAGTAAAGATCTGTCTCTAAAGATGCCCCAGTAGCTCCCCCCTTTCTGCTGATTCACTGGAAATGCTCTGTGTTTACTGAGTTTAGAGACCGACTCAAAATATACAGTACACATAGAATAGAAATGTCACAATATAAGGATGATTAGTAATTAATACAGATAATTACTACATGGCAGCACATGGTTGCAAAAGCAACTTGCAGTACAGCAGTAAAGAGTGATTGAAGTTTATCAGAGCACAAGTTACATGACTTGGGGCAGCTGGGAAATTGACAATATGCCCCGTGTCAGATTTCAAAATTAAATATAAAAAAATGTATTTGCTCTTTTGAGAAATGGATTTCAATGCAGAATTCTTCTTAAACAGCACTATTAACTGATGCATTTTTCCCCCATGACAGTATCCCTTTGAGGAAAAAAAAACCATGGTACTGATGGGAAACTGACTAAGTAGCTGGTATCCAGTCCAACCCTGTAAGTGGCATAACTTTAGTACAGCAGACCCTGTACGGGCATGATTCTCCTTAGCTGTACCTCCTGTTTGTGTACTGGGGCCCAGGCTAATTGTGACTAAAGTGACATAAAAGAAATGTTAATTGTGTTCCATGCATAATTATGTGTTTTGCCAAATTCTATAGAGAACTAGGGGGTGCAGTTGGACACTTTTATGGTTGGGCTTAGTTTCCGTTTAAGAAAAATTATTTCCCAGTAAGCCAGGAATGCATCTTGGCATACTGAACAACAACATTGGTTCTAAACTGAAATAGAATACAAGTAAGAAAGCTCAGACTTAGGGGCAAATTTACAAAATTCACGTGAAATGATCGAAGTTCGATCGAATATGATCGAATACCGATCGTACAAATTTTTGTATATTCGGATATTCTAATTTGGCCTCTTCAATCAGCGAATAGGATATGCGATAATTCGATCCTTCGATGACTGAAGGACTCAAAATTAAAAAATTGTTCGAATGCCTACTTCGCCAGATTGAACCTACCGAATTGCAATAGAAGCCTATAGGAAACCCCCCATAGGCTTCTGAGACTAAGGGGCAAATTTATGAAATTCACGTGAAATGATCGAAGTTCAATCAAATACGATCAAGTAACAATCGTACGAATTTTTCGTGAAATCGTAAAGTAAAATTTGGCCTCTTCGCTCATCGAATATCGAATAGATCGAATAGATCAAATGATCAGATATTTCATAATTCGATCATTCAATGATCGTAGCAATCGAAGTTTTAATTTATTTGACTGCCTACTTGCCAGATTGAACCTACTGAATTGTAATAAAAGCCTATGGGAAGCTGCTCGAATACCATTTGTACGATCGGAACGTTCGATCGTTCAAATCGTACAAATTTTTTCGGACTCTCGAAGGAAATTTCACGATTTTTTCGTGAAATCGAACGATCGGTATCCGATCGTATGAATTTAACGAGAAATAGGATTGCGAGCAAAATGATAGCCTAAAACAATTCGATAAACATTCGATGGTCGAATACTTATCAATTTCGAGTATTTTGGGGAATAATAGTAAATTTGCCCCTAAGTGTGTTTAAGCAGGCTGCTTATGTGTATTTAGTTCTGTTTCTGATGCACAAATAATATATTGGGAATATAATACCTGGTGCAGAGTGCACAGTTCTGGGTTATTTGGGGGAATTTGCTCCCTCTGTATAACTCTGTAATACTGTTGACAAGTGTATGAAGAATTGTTGTTAATTTTTTTCAAAAAAGTGGTGCCTACCTTATAAATGAGCTTCTCAATTCTAAGCAACTTTTCAGTTGATGTTCCTTTTTTATTTTGTATTGTTTTTTGTTAACTTTCCTATTTTGCAACTTTCCAGCGTGCAAATAAAAATGCTATCTGGTTGTTGGGTGACCCTGGAAACCCAATGCTTACATTGACATATTTTTTAACTTTCTGTTCAGTCCATCTTTTGTTCTACATTCTGACTTCCGTGTTGCCTCCTGGTTGCTAGAGTAATTCTGGGGTAATGCTAGGGTAAAAGCCCTAACAACCAGTTAAGAGTCTAAAGGCCAAACCTGGGAGCTGCTGAACAAAAATATAAACAATTCAAAAACCCACAGATAATATTGCAAATGATTTCAGGATACTACTTGTATACACCATAATCAAACTGAACTTTAAGGTGAAGTCATATTTATGGTAAATTTTGATAAAAACCTTCACTACATTCCACACATCATAATGAAATAATCATGCAAGATATAAATCTTACTTAAGTTCGTCTTCTTCAACATAGCCACTCTCGTCATTATCCATTGCACCGAAAACTTGCTTGACTTCATTAGGTGACTTTTTAGTTATACCACAGGTCTTGAAGAATTTCTTGTAATTGAAAGTGTCAGGAGCTACAGGAAACGATGGAACAGTCTTACTTTACAGCTTTGCAGTTACAGGTATGGCAATAAGCTAAGATATTGACTATTGTCTTCTGGGATATGGGTGTTGCTTAATCTTTAATCCTTGTATGGTGATATCCAAAATATATCAACATGAAAGTATTGGTACATAAGGATAATTTTACATCTGACTGAGACAAAGTACACGTTTTTTGACAATAAAAAGAGGTGAAATGTAATGGGCAGATTTAAAAAATTCACGTGAATAATTTGAAGTTCGATCGAACTCATTCGAATTCCGATCGTACGATTTTATCGGACATTCGAATAAGCAAATTTGGGCACTTCGATCATCGAATACGCAAAATTCGAGTGTATCGAATAGATCGAATATTCGGATATTCGGTAATTCAACCATTCGATGATCGATGTACTTAATTTTATTCAACTGCCTACTTCGCCAGATTGAACCTACCTTGCAATTAGAAGCCTATGGGAATCCCCCCTGATCAAATACCATTCGTACGAACCAATCGTTCGAATCGTATGAATTTTTCTAATGAACAATTGGTGTTCATTGTATGATTTTTTTGAGAGATCGAATTGCGAAGTAAAAATAGCCTAAAACTATTCGATACGCATTCGATAGTCGAATGCTTATCGAATTTCGGCTTGAATGAGTGAATAATGATAAATTTGCCTCTAAGTGTTGGTTTCATGTCCTTTTGAATCATGAACCAGTGGCTCTGGGTCATTATCCTGCTGAGACTACTTAAAATGGCTCCAAAAGCTTCATACTTCTTATCCATATGATGTTCCAGGACAGCTTCTTTATCATAGGCCAGTGTCATGAGCAATTCATTCAACAATTTCCATGGCAAAATCTAAAATAATGGAGGCAGACACTTCATCTGCTGGGGTGCCCAGACTCATAAATATTTGCAGTACTGTTTATGCAAAAGTTTAAGGGGGCACTATAATGATTTTGCTCTGGGGCCCATTTATTTCTAATCTTGTCCTGGAAGAAGGTACCGCATGCTGGTTATGCAGGCATTCTCTGATATCTGAGATGATGTGTATAGTACAGTTATGGAACCTGTTATCCAAAATGCTCTGGACCAGGGTTTTTTTGGATACGGGATCTTTCCGTAATTTGGATCGTCATACCTTAAGGGGCAGATTTATTAAGGGTTGAAATATTAAATTCAAATTTTCAAATTTTTTGGTGTCAAAACTCTCAAATTCAAATTGTGAATTATCCAAACTCGATTCGAATTTTAATTCGAATTTCGAGATTTATCAAACCTAAAACCTGGGAATAATTCAAATTCGACTATTCACCACTTTAAACCATACCGAGTTCATGTATAAGTCAATGGGAGAGGTCCAGTGACCAATTTTAAGATGTTATTAGCCTTCCGGACAATCCATTTAAAAAAAAACAAAAAAAACTGTATTCTAGTTATTTCGAATTCGATTCAAGTGTAATATTTGTTCAAGTTTTATTTTTTTACCTCCAATGAGAATTAATTATATCTTAGTTAGGATCAAGTTAAAGTTACTGTTTTATCAACACAGAGAAAAAGGTAATCATTTTTAAAATTGGGATTATTTGATCTGAATAACAGATCCCATACCTGTATTAGCTGGAGATAATAGCTTCTGGGAAGGAGCTTTTACTTCTTATGTGGTAACATGAGGAGTTTGTTGAAAATTGCTTAAGAATTTAGGTTTATGTCTAGCCCCATTTTGAAGTCTGACATGGGGCTAGACATAATGTCAAACTCCCAGCTGCCCCAAGTCATGTGACTTGTGCTCTGATAAACTTCAGTCACTCTTTAGTGCTGTATTGCAAGTTGGAGTAATATCACCTCCTCCCTTCTCCCCCCAGCAGCCTAACAATAGAATAGTGGGAATGTAACAAAATAACAGCTCCCTACACAAAATAACAGCTGCCTGGTAGATCTAAGATCAGCAATCAATAGTAAAAACCCATGTCCCACTGTGACTCCTTCAGTTACATTGAGAAGGAAAAACAACAGCCTGCCAGAAAGCAGTTCACTCCTAAAGTGCAGGCACAAGTCACATGACCAAGGGCAGCTGGGAAACTGACAAAATGTATAGCCCCATGTCAGATTTCAAAACTGGGCCAATCAGGTTCAGCTGTGGCCTGGGCCAATCGAGTCTGAGTGGGCTTGGCCAATCTGGATTAGGGGTAGGCTGGGCTACTGGGGAGTAAAGGGAATAGGACTCAGAGCTCGCACTGGAGCGGGGCCCCCATAAGTGCGGGGCCAAATTGGTCCAATGTGCTTAAGACCGGCACTGGTTCTGATACCATGCAACCTTTGAAGTATGAACCAAGTCCAAGATAAAGGTTGTGGTCATCCTGGTTGTATGCCTGACTTGTGGTCACCCTGGTTGTATGCCTGACTTGTGGTCACCCCGGTTGTATGCCTAATTTGTGTCTGATGCTCCTGGGTGTTGCTGTTCAAATATGGAGTCTTGTAGATGTCACCACCTTGAACTGAGTTGTTAGACAAGCGAAGTTCCCAACGTGCACTACTATTTTTCTTGATAATGAAACAGTAGAATATGACAGGAACTGCACTGTGGCCAGTGATGTGAGTTGTGTTACACCTAATGCTGGGTGCTGAAAAAGTCTTACATTACCTTGGCACTCCCTCAGAGCAGCAGCTATATCAGCAGCGCTGAGGACATCTGTCATGCTCATCTTGAAGCTGTTAATAGAAACAGAACCCATCATCAGAACAGTGAATTGAGGAATATGGAGGCCACCAAGGGGTGTATGGTAACTCCCTGTGCAATGCAATATCACTTTGAAATCATTGCAGACCTCCTATCAGTGCATTTATTACAATGTGTCTCAGAATTTTCAGTTTTCTGGGTAGTCTTACTCATTGCCAAGTCAGGAGATTGTATTTAGCGGTGAAACATGCAACAGATATTGTCCTCAGCCTTACTAGAAAAGTCTTGGCAGAATCAAATATCTTTATTTTTGGTGTCAGGAAATCATATGATAATTACAAATCTGAGAATATTATCAAATAATGTATAGAGCACGGAAGAGGGCAAAGACCATTTGCCAGGTATTCATGGCAGTTCCATACTTATAGAGAGATTTAAGATAATTAAAGCTCAACAAAGATTCAGGCTGAAAATTTGTCACCTTATGCTTTGGGCTTTCCAAATCCACAACCATATAGCAGTTGTGCCTTAGAAGATGTCCCTATCTTCTTTCATGCTCTGGGCTTCTTTGTTACCTGAGCTTAGTAACTGACTTACAATACATAGTATATATACACAATATCAAATTAACAATACAAGGCTGATAGGCAATTATGTAAAATTTACCTTCATTAGCAGCATATCAACCAATGTATTGTGCACCAGACTTTAACCTCACCTAATGCTGCAATTAATTCTCATAACCTCTAAGGATAAGCTTAGCATGTCAACAGCAGCCCAAAGCACACCAAGCATGTTCAGAGTCACTGGCCTTCAAAAGATGGCCTAACTAGATCAGAGGTTGGGCAGTTATTGTGATACATTTAAAGACAAGGATCAATGCTGTTATAGAGCTGCTGAACACCTAGACTGGTTCACTGAGATCACTACAGGTATGGGACCTGTAATCCAGAATGTTTTGGACCTGGGGTTTTCCGGGTTAACGGGTCTTTTCATAATTTGGATCTTCATACCTGAAGTCTACTAGAAAACCATGTAAACAGTAAATAAACTCAATTGGCTAGTTTTGCGTCTATGGAAGAAAAGCCTTCCCATAATTCGGAGCTTTGTGGATAACGAGTTTCTGGATAATGGATCCCATAAATGTAGAAAATACATAATTTCTAGGCATATCTTTAGTTCTTCTTTAAGGGTAGCGTCACACTAAGATGTCGGGGAGATTAGTCGCCCAGTTCTTTTAAGATTGGAAAGAGATTTCTTAGCACTCACTCTCACAAACGGTCATTTGTAGATACGGTAACCCAATTCACTTTCCTTTGCTTTCCATAAAATGTTAGCATTAGACACTTAAGTGAAAATCATTACAAATCATTACAATACTGAGTAAAAATTAAATATGAATCAAACAGAGCAAGAAATTGCTTCTGTACCTTATAGTAATGGACATTTATAGAGGATACCAGTGTCTGTGTAGGCAGTACCAATCTAGGGGGGCCATACAACGATCCTGTCTATTATCCAGACAGTTGTTGTTTGTTGGGCTTGACAGCCTTAGCCCTTTAGAGTAAAAACCACCAAAATCTCCCCCTTCTTCTCTTTATTGCTAGCAATGAGGATAATATGAAAACAAGTGCAAGTTTTCAGAGAATCACATGAAAGTCAGTTTACATGGTAGCAATGGGGACTTTTTGGTGAACAGCTTAAAGCACACCCAAGGGGAATGTTTGGAATAGTAGTAGGGTAGTCCAACAATATTTGGATTGGACAGCTTGGACATGCTTGACTTGGTTTAGCCATTGAGATCTAAAAAAAGCCTATGCTGCACTGGTAGGTTTTTTAAAGGTTACCCCACTAATGCATACATTTAATGCAAAGGAATGTGCTATGTTTTTAGCGCTGTTCCTGCCTTTCCAAGAAATAGATAATGATTATACGGCTTCAAGCTTACCTTGGCACATGCACCCTGCATACAGGTAGCCCACCATCATGAATCTAAACAAACTAGGAAACATGCTACTTGCTTAAAATAAATCATATAATTTTATATGTAATTAGGGATGTATCCTAAAACATGGATTGTCAGCCTTTGCTATAGATCTTATACTACACTAAAAACCCTTTGTATATTATCTATATACCACACATAGATTAAGGTTAATATTGCTGTATTGTTTAAAAATATTGCTTAATCGAATAAAAACGTTAATTTTAATAATTGTTATAAAATATAGTTTTTTTCTAATTTTAATTTAGTAGTAATGGCTCCGTTAAGACCTAAACAAATAAATAAGCAGGATATGGTTTCCTTATTGACACCATTATTATTGCTTCCTCATTCTCTAGGTAATTCTACAACCTGTATTGTTTGTAAAGTAATTTTCGATAAGTTTTCACTCATATGAAATAATTTAGCATCAACTAAAGTAGGATAGACTGTATAGAATGATTGATATGAAGCAAACACATACTTTTGGAAAATTAACTTACCTAATTGCATGTCCCTATTATGATGTTAATCAGGCAATGCATGCAGTAAAATGATTACTTGGTCCTACATTATTTAAATTATCACAAAATAAAATAACTTAATTATCTTAAGTTAGGTGTCTTTTAAAATAAAATTGTAATATTGTACTTTGACTTTTTTTGAGAGCAAAATTGACGCATGAAAGATGAAAGCAGCACAGGTTGCAAGCACAAATAGATCTTAACGTAAGTACTTTATTTTATAACTATATTGTACTAAATGTTAAATATTCATAGCCTTGATTAAAATTGGACAAAAATGTCTCATTCTTTGTATCCAGCTGCTGCATGCACAGTACAATGAATGTCCTGGATTTTGTAGCAGAGAGGAGTAACCTCTATAATGAAAAAGGCTTTGATCTCTACTGTCTAATGTTTCCTCTGTTCATCATCTTCAGTAGAAGTGCATCTCATGAATTGTCTGACTAATTACACCTTTTAGTCAGAAGGAAAAAATATATTTGAAATTACCCCCAAACTGCGTGCAGAAACTAAATGATGCAATCCACAAGCTCTTACCTTGAGTAGGGAATGAAGAAGATACAGGTGTAAAAGCAGCAGACATGTAAAGTGACAGAGCTGTGACAAGAGGTAAAATAGCCTGGTTTATATAGGATCTTAAAGGTGACAATAAGCATTACTTGGGTTACCCATTCAGGGATCAAGTGCATTATTTGGTAACCGTCTCAGATTTCTTGCCTAACTAATCAGCCTCTTCTATTTTTAACTATCTGGAATTTACATAAGAATATCAGTTTTTAGATAAAGTCACACATCTGTAATACAGAGAAGCCCATAGGGAATATTATGGAATAAACTTCCTTTATAATGAAAGTTTATTTATAAACACACATAATATATGGAATATTTCAGACCCGAATGTGTGCCTGCAGGAAGTCAACCCCTGAATTACTACATTTCAACAAAGGGATTTTTTGGACCTCGTTGATCTATTACTTTCAGTGTACATATAATATCTAATAACATAATCTTGGTTTTAAAAAAGCCTTAATACTTTTCCGTGACAAAAACGTGAAGCTTCTACTGAATATTTCAAAATCTAAAATCGAAAAGTATCATACTGGAAAACAATTGTTTTATTTAAAAGTTTAGTGATAAATAACTATGCTATGTTTTTGTCTGACTAAACCCCACCACCCGGTGGCTGTAGCCTTACATTCACTTCTCACCTGCTGGGTTCAGGCACCACTTGAGGTATCACTGCTACTGTCAGGACGCAGCACTTTTAAAGCACTACTGCCACCACCTCCTATTATCTTCAGGGTTCAAATGGGTTTTTTCGTTGATGAAACAAAAACAAAACAAACCGGTTCTTAAACAACTGATTAAACATATTCTAAATCATACAGTACATGCAAAACACGCACTAGTGGAGGCTACCTAAGTATTATAGGTCACCACTTTCAGGTCTGGAATTCTAATTTCTTTAGTTACGAACCCAGTAAGTCTTTTCAGATAAGTGATAGTTCTTAGCACTGCTTTCGTATTTATGTTTGAAAATGATCACAAACAATTTCACATATCTAATGCTTCTAGTGTTCTTAACTGTTTTAATTGCAGGCCATACACAGATCTACAGGTGTCTGCAAACATTAAATTTATATATATAT
>CM044447.1:110301514-110313863 GCA_024363595.1 Xenopus borealis | reverse complement strand
ATTTTAGGTCAGTGAAAAGCAGCAGAAGATTTTTAATGTGACATAAGGGCTCTTTTACTATTTTCCCAGGCAGAAGTGCAAGAGCTCTAAGTGGTGCAAAAGTGCATCTTTTAGTGCTCATCCATGGAGCTCTTCAGCCATGAGGAAGGACTGCACTGTGCACAGGCTAGCCACAGGGCTGGCAATAAGGACAGAGCCTCTTGGGGTCTGTGTCCTCTGCCATTTACTAATTTGTGCAAGTGAATTGGCAAGAGGAGGGGCATCTGTATGCTTCTCCCGTCTCACCCCTCACAAATACAGCACTGAAGAACTTAGGAATCTTTGTATTCATTGGGGTAGCCTAAGGCTTCAGAGTGCAGAGACTTGCTGCAATTCTCCAACAAAGAAAGGATCTAAGCAAAGTGCAAAAAAAAAAAAAAAAATTCTTAAAATAAACAACCTTTTGGTTTTATGTCACATTTTATGAAAATATATTCTGTCCCCACATTTTAATGTATTGTAGAGCTACATTTTGCAGCAATATCAGATTATACTCTTTTGGGGAAAGTATGTACCAACTTTTCACACCGCTTGGGAGGGACTTTGGTTCATTCTTCTAGGAGGATTTATCAGTTATGTCATGAAGCTTACATTATCACACAATAATGATGTGCTCAACCTTTTTGTATTATCCTTTAGGATCAGGTGCTGAACAGTATACTACCCAACCTGCCGCAGGTCAAAAGTTACACGCAAAGTCCAAGAAACTGCAGCACAAACACAATTTTGCATCATGGTGAGTTTATTGACTCAAACAAAAAGTAGACAAAGAAAGGCAATGTTTTGGGCCTTACTGGGCCCTTTATGAAGCTTGCAGCATGGCATTAGCTTATTAGTCAGTTCAAGCAGCCATATTCTCTGATAAAATGGCCAAAGATCATTTATATAAAGTCTATCAAGTTTTGCAGTTGACTAAGAGAGGCCATTCCCTACAATCACTCAACCTTTAGGGCTTGGCCTGAAGTGAACTACCCTGCCATTCATGTACTAATATATTTGTTTTGTACAATTTTCAGTACGTGTATGGTTGTAAAAATATCCTAAATAGTAATGTTATACTGTAGATATTGGTGGGTTTGATTGTAAAAATTCACTCTGCCGACGCAACATGTCAATGAATGCATTGTGCATTGGCAAATGAGGAAGTGAAGAGTAGACTCGGCTCATCCCTACTTCTTCCTGCTCTGAAAATTTGGTCAAACTTAATGGAGCAATATAAAGGTGGGTCTGCTGTTATGGCCTTTTATACAATATACATCCATTTGGTCTGTTGGTCAGATAATGTATGGCAGGGGTCCATGAACCACATTCAAATGTAAAAAGAGCTGTGGGAGCAAAGCAAGCATGAAAAAAGTACTTGGGGTGACAAATAAGGACTGTTTGGCAGACCCTATGTGGATTTGCAGCCTACAGAAGGATCTGTTTGACAGTACATGTGGTTTTTATAGAACCAAAACTGGCCTCCAAACCAGGAATTAAAATAAGCACCTGCTTTGAGGCCACTGGGAGCCATGTTGCTCATGAGCCACTGGTTCGGGATCACTGCTGCATGGGTTCAGCCTGTGTATGGTCACCCTTATTATTTTAACAAACTAGCTCTGTTAATTCTTTCTCACAACAAATATCATTCCCTTATAAGTATATTCTTTTCAAATACATTTTTTTAATATTATAATGTGCTCAACTTGTGTCTTATTTTTACCAATGACCTGCAGAATAAATAGATTCATGTTCTTATACAAATAAAGTATTAAATCCCTGTTGGTAAATAAATGCTGTACTGCAAGGGTCTGGGGTGTCCAATTAAATAATATATGTTAAACACCACAGAATACTTGACCAGAATTTAAAATTTGTATGTATTCAAATGTATACATTCATTTATTGCTTTTGACCAACATCATTAAAAAACCCATAAAAACAAAAAAAGCAGTGAAGATTGAATAGCATAAGTAACTCCAATCCTGCAGATGAACTTAGTCCATTATATTGAAAGATAAATGATGTTTCCATGTGTAGATTCATGTTCAAAACTGAGCCTTTACTCCCTAGAGCTTGCAATCTAATTCTGATGCCTGAAGATCAAGGGTATAACGTTACCTGCTTTAGGTTAAATGGAGCTGTTGGAAATTGGAACAGGCTTTCCTACTTTAAAGTCACTCTCTAATCCAACTAAACCACTCCCCTGTTGATAGTGAATTGGCTTCATTAGAACGGAACACTCTGAAAGTTGATCTGACCGACAGGGGGTAACAGTAGACGATCACTGTCATTTCCTTTGTGTTCAGCTGAGAACTTGCTTCATATGAGGGTACCTGACATTTTAGCAACTGTGGCCAAACCACAGATGCAGATCTACCCATGTTAGTCACCAGCTGCTGTGTTGATTTCCATTACAGTTATTCTGTTTGGTATATTAGTCACATCTCCACTGTATCCATTTCACAAAATATAGTCATCGAATGTAACTGTCTGCCAGCAATGTCCTCTCAGTGTACATCTGCCATGATGGGTGGTGGAGAAGTATTGGCACCCCAGGATGAGAACGTGTGAATGATTCATGAACAAGAATTTTGACTTCATAAACGCACACAGGACAGTGGATCAGAAAAAAACATTATAGTTCTTTAAGGATTCATTACCTAATTATGTTAAATTCTTTTGGCATCTCTTTTCAGCTGACAGTCTTGATTTTAAGGAACAGGAAGTTGCAGAGTGGGAACTGCTAATTATTGACACTTTCAGTTAGGTTCCACCAATGAAGGTGCCAGTAACATATTAAATGAGGTTGGAAAAAGACACACATCCATCAAGTTCAAACTTTTAAGTCTATCTTTAACCTGCCTAACTGCTAGCTGATCCAGAGATCAGCCTCTCCACAAATTTTCGGCTTGGAAAGCTTCACTGCACTTTGTGCCACGTTGTGAGACATTAATTCACAGCACATAAGCTAACTCATCAAAATATGAAGTTACATCTCGCTAGCGTAAACCATTCAGCGTGTGCACTTCATAGCAAACTTTCGCATTCATTTCTTCCTAGTGAAACTTCGTTACTACACTTACGCTTAGGTCAATTTGAATTGGGAGGGTATAGATAGGTCATATAGATGTCCTTATTAGAGATGTTGGTGCAAATGCTTGAAAAGGACACTATTTTTTGAAAATGTCCAATGAAGCAAAATAAAGACAAAAGAGATCCTCTATTGTCCTAGACATGAGCCCACCCTAAAGCAAATGTGGCATGACCCTCAAATGGTTAAAAAGAAATTATTAAAACAAAAATATTTAGTTTAAAACTTTAAAACACAATACCCCTCTCTAATGCTTTATTTACCAGTAGGTCTTTCCAGCTGATGTGAGGTCACTCATTCTGATGAGACGGAAAGAGATTCCACCTAAATATTTGGAAGGAGTTTTTTACAGTGAGAGCTGTGAAAACGTGGAATTCTCTCCCTGAATCGGCTGTACAAAGTCATCCAACCCCTTCTTAAAGCTATCTAATGTATCAGCTTATACATTAGATAGCTTTAAGAAGGGGTTGGATGACATTTTTGCAAGTGAGTCAATACAGGGTTATGGAAGATAGCTCATTATATAAGTTGATCCACAGACTAGTCTGATTGTTATCTTGGAGTCAGGAAGGAATTTTTCCCCCTCTGAGACAAATTGGAGAGGCTTCAAATGTTTTTTTTGCCTTCCTCTGGATCAACTAGCAGTTAGACAGGTAAAAAAAAGGTTGAACTTGATGGACGTGTGTCTTTTTTCAAATCAACTTACTATGTTACTTGAACACCCCTAACCATTTTGTGATACTCTCCCTCACACAACATTTTGAGGCCAAAATACAAATAAAAAAAACATAGAAGAAAACCATAATAATCAACACATCAGGTACTAGTCCTACCTTTATTGGTATATGCACAGTAACAAATCCTTTTTTTCTTTTTGAAAGAAATCAGACTTTGTCTGCCACCTTTCGCCCAGATGGCCTTTCCCAAAATCCTGGCCCATGTAGTCCAGTGTCCCTTGCAAGCTGTGTGCGCTTGCATATAAACACACAAGTTACTATACCATCGCATAGGATTCACGTGGAAACATCTGAATTCGGTTGATGCTCAATCCAAGTGTACGCATATTTTAAAAAGGACATTTTTGTACACAGTGTTTCCAAGTGCAAATGCTGACGGAGGCAATATAAGATCATATCCACTTTAAAATAATAGAGCTTTTGTTTTTAGATGGGGTCAGTGACCCCCATTTGAAAGCTGGAAAGAGTCAGAAGAAGAAGGCAAATAATTAAAAACCTCCATGATAGGTATTATAAATTCTATTGGGGTTTGTGCTATCAAGACTATTAAAACATGAAGGACAACAGCTAAAACCATGAGGTATTAAGGGTCCCATGCATTCTGTATCTCGCCCCATATATGTATTCTTAAATTATAGAATTCATTATGAATTTAAGTAATATGGTAGGTCCATCTTCACATGATCTACCAGATACAGAGTATACAAAATTGGATATAAACGGCCACAGGTTAGTTGCAAAATAGATACACTTGAACCACAAAAGCTTATTTACAAATGCAAGTGAGAAGCATTACAACAACATACAGTATTTTTCTTACCTACTATGCAGTGTTTCACATAAATGACTAATTCAGTTGCAAATTTGCATTCACTTTGGTAAATTGCAAGCAAGATGTGTTCTCATTTTGCTTTCATCAGTGGGGGTGGGAATTGCATGGAACATAGTCAGTGTGTTGAGGCAAGACACAAATTGAGAACCAAAAGTAACACTTCTGAAGTCAGGTGTTTAATTCCAAGGCTTCCTTGCATCTGTGCATCCTGTACTTTGTACCTTATTCAGAGAAACAAAGGGAACCCTGAAAGCAATACCTCCTCAAGTCAGGTGTTAATTCCAAGGTTCCCTTGCATCTGTGAACCCCGTACTTTGTTCCTTGCACCTTATTCAGAAAGGGAGAAGCAACCAGTGTTTTGGAACAAGGTTCAAGTATAGAGAGAAATATGCATGCAATTCATGCAATTTGTCACACAATTTTACACTGTGCATTTGGCTTGTGATGTGTGTCATACCATGGCAAACTGAAGAAATATTTACATTTCACCAGCAGAAATGCATGAAAGCACAGAAAGAATGTATGGACTGAAAGATCTTTAGGAGGACAGATATCTCCTTCCTAGCGTGTCATTATAAAAGTTGACACTCACTGTAACAATAGATTATTCTCCCTGTCTACGGTTAATGAACTGTAAAAAGGTACAGTGCTATGAACAAGTAGTGCTATAAACAAAGATGTACTTACATACATGTTCTATTATGCTAGCAAATATAGCTTTTAATGTTACATTGAAGCATGCAAGCAGAAATACGTAGATAATTAAAGTATTAACTGTAAGCTAGTCTCTACTTTGTTACAGAGATTAATATAGAAATGGAGCCATAAAAAATGACGAGCCACATGGCAAGCTTAGTTTCTTGTGAACATTCTGAGAAGTCAACTCAAAGATAAAAGGAGGAGAATTGGCTGTATTAATGCCTATCTTTAAGACATGTGATAATGGCAGATCGTGTATCTTGGTCTCCTTTCTAGGTAGAATTGGCAGTTAATAAAATAAAGGAATAGCTTCAGAGTTGTCAATCTCACCAGAGTAAATTACATTAAAAGGTAAAATCAAAGGTTAATCCACAGTATAGGGAATGGGAATGCGACCTGAAGTCTGGATAGTTTTCCTATGTGCACTCCAGTTTCCTTTCACAGTCCAAAAACATGCAGGCAGGGTAATCCGCTGCTGGTGAAAATGGCTATGAATGTTATAGGACCTTAGACTATAAGCTCCACTAGGACAGGGACTGTAAATATGCTGGTGTTATATAAATGCATGATAATAATTACAAAAAATATTCAAGATACCTAGGGGCAGATTTACTATTGGTCGAATTCGAGTGTTATAAAACCCTCGAATTCGACCATGTGAATAGCTGGGAATTGTTGGGGAATAAAAATCCGATTTTACAGCAATTCGATTGGTCCAACGATCGAATAGCAAATATTTCGAACGATTTTAACCATTCGATCGAATATTTTTATTCGATCAAGAATAATTAAACCGAAGTCGGTAGCTTTGATCTGGCGAACCAGGCAGTCGAATAAAAATTCAATGGGGAAGTAATTTGACTGTCGAATAGTCAAATATTCGAATAGATTTTTATTCGAATCATTTGACTCGATTGAATTTTTTAAATTCACTGGTCGAAGTGGTCTTCAAAAAGAATTCAAATCTTTTTTGAAAATTCGATCCAACTTCAAATCCTTCATATGAATTTAGTAAATCTGCCCCTTAATCTGCCATTATCACAATCTCCTAGAGGAGAAATCAAGAAGAATTATTGATCTTGCCCTGAAAAATAGAAAGTGTGGGGGAAACATTAATATACAGAATGAATGGTATGTACCTGGGATAAATTGCCAGAAGAAGTAACCAAAGTGGGTTTAGTCAAGAATGTTCAATACATTGGGCCAGATTAAGTTCAGTGAGACAAAGGTTTATCACGTGAAAAGTCATGAACGAGATTCAATTTGAGATAAAATTCAATTAAGAAAAAGTTATCCCTCGAATTGAATCTCGTCCACGTCTTTTCATGTGATAAACCAAGAGATAACTTTTTCTCGCTGAATTGAATCTGGCCCTTTGTGTGAACAAAAACTTAACATTGATACTCTAATCCTACCCACAGTGACCAGGAATACTGATGATAGCTTTTTGAAAGATATTCAGTCATTTCTTGCTATTGGAGTGCCTAATGCTTAATAACTTAACAAAATAAAATGCAACTGACAATAGTTTCACGTGAAAGTGTTTTTGAAAATATACGGCAACCTCTACAGGTCACAACACAAATTGTCTTCAAGCACAAAGTATATGCTGATTATATAAACTGTTCAAGGAAGCGTCTTGGATGTTTGAAATTCAATTCCTTGGCCAAAAGTGATGCTGGTCCTTGCAGAGAGATAGGTTACAAAAGAGTAAAAGACCTGAATTTCAGAATGAAGTCAATGTCACTGTATATTGAAGCAAGAGGGAATCTAAAGTTACTTTCATTATTTATTCATAAAAGACGCTCCTCGTCTGAAACACATCTTCCCTTCTGCCACAATTAGGGGAAATGAAATGAACAGACCAACACACTGACATGGGTATCTATCAGAGCAATAAAATATATTTTGCACCCTCCTTTATTTCTTCACTACAGCAAAAATTAAAAAAGGCATTAGTGTTATTTAAAAGCAAAATATACCGTCTTTATCATCATCCATTATTATATAGCGTAATTAGGTTATGACTATATACAGAATTTTTTCTCTACTTGACTATTTCCATTTATATAGGAAGGTGCATTGGCCACTAGCTGGTAATCCTTTGTATAATCTACAATCTTACATGTATGTATTGGGGTAGTTTAATGTATTTGTAAGGATTTGCAGTGGACCTTAAGATTTTATTTTATCCTACTGCTCAGGAACAGTAACCAATGCTGTGTGGGAGGGAAAATCCCCTTTGACCCAAGGATATTTAATAAGTTCCTGTTTTCTGTTGTATTAAATGGGAGGGATCATGTCCAGAGTCTCTTTCTGGACTTCATCATAACAGGAGGTGGGTCTGCTAGAGGGGCTTAGGTGGAGGTAGGCATTATTATAGCAGACCAAGCCCTAAGGTAGACAACCCTAAGTGAAGCTGGGGTACAGGGACCCTGGGAACAAGGACTAGATAATGACAAACTAACATTTTGTTATATCAAAACCCTAAGTTATTGGAAATAAAAAAATACCCACTCTGGGCTCTGTAACTGTAGAAAATCTTGAATCAACTTCATGAAAACTGTGTTTTGACTAACGACAAAATGCAACGTAAAAGTATACATTTCTAGTTACTGTCATCCAGGTGAGTACTTTGAAGTATCCATTATTTCAAATTAAATCATTTTAAGAGTAGAATACAGATTCTTTTTGTAAGAAGCCAGGACCTGAAACGTGTAGGGGGGGCTATATAGAAATGCAGCTCTTAGGGCTCCTACACACGGGCGTTTTTACCTGCGCTCTCCTGCGTTGCGTTTTGCTGCGTTCAAACGCAGGGGAGCGCAGGTATAGACGCACTCAATTATTTTCAATGGGGCTGTACTCACACGAATGCATGTGAGTGCCGAACGCAGGAAAAATGCAGCATGTTGCGTCTGAATCTGCGTTCGGCACTTACACGCGTCTCGTGGGTACAAACTCATTGAACAAAATGAGGTGCGTCTAGACCTGCGCTCCCCTGCGGCTGAACGCAGCCAAATGCAACGCAGGGGAGCGCAGGTCCAAAACACCCGTGTGTAGGAGCCCTTAAAGTGTCTGATACAACCCCATGTGCCTTTACCCTATAGCAGCACTTTGAATGAATTACTTGATAAAGGGTTCTTACCCGAAACATGTAGTGTGCTTTACACTGCTCCAATAAAAGAAATTTGCAGACAATAAGAACTGCTTGAAGCTGCTTATTCCATTCTCTACAAATCTTTGGATTACTGTTGGGGTTGCACAGCCCTGGGAATAATGCCAGCTACCTGAATTATCTACAAGCAACGTCGGAACCAAAACTCTGTTTGACTTTGAATGAATTAACAACTCTAAATTTGGACTGTTGGCACACTTATAGTAGATAATGGAAGTCAAGATGTGAGAAGATAAGTCTATCACTCAGCAGTTTGGCTTTTGAGAAGGAAAAAGCTGGGGGCATTTCAGCAATAGTAAAGCAGAGTAAGTGTGAACAAGCAGCTGTATAAGTAGGTATGGGATCTGATATCTGGAAACCTGTTATCCAGAAAGTGCCAAATTATGGAAAGGCCATCTCCCATAGACTCCATTTTTGCCAACTAATCCATTTAAAAAAAATTATTCCCCTTTTCTCTGTAATAATAAAACAGTGCTTGTACTTGATTCAAGATATACAGTTATTAATCCTTATTGGAAGCCAAATCAGCATATTGGGTTTATCTATGTTTACATGTGCACTTAAGGTACGAAGATCCAAATTACGGAAAGATCCGTTATGCGGGAAAAACCCAGATCCGGAGTATTCTGGAAAACAGGTCCCATACCTGTAATAGGAAAGTAGAAAGGAAAAAGAAAAAAAGCAGTTAAATTACAATTGTTTTAGTAACCATGGTGATTTGGGTATAATGAATGGTTCAGTCTTTAATGTTTTCATTGCCATTCAGGCTGAACTGCCATAACACTGTTAGAAACCAAGTGTCAGTCAGGCGTGGAGAGATAGATCGGGGTGGCATCTGCATAAGCATTAACAATAGCTGTGCTCAAATAAATGTGTTTTATGAATTTCTCTTCTCTTCTCAGATGTTACTGCTGAAGAACCTTTGGGGGCACATTTACTAAGGGTCAAAGTGAATTTTCGAATAAAATTAGAATTTTTAAAATTAGAATTTCTAAGTAAATTAGATTCGAATTTCGAAGTACTGTATATTTAAAATCCTTTGAATTCGCCACTTCACCACTTTAAAGCCGCCAAATTGCCATTTTAGCCTTTGGGGGACTTCTTAGAACCTGTCCTGAAAATTTTTCTAAGTTCTAGGAATTCAAAGGATTTTGTTTAAAAACGTTCGAATTGAACAATGCATTCGAACAATTTGAATGATTTTAATTCGATCGAAAACGTACCTGTTTGGTCCATTTTCGATTGAAAATGGCCCCCAAAGAAAATTCGATTCCATTAGTAAATCTGCCCCTTGATGAATTGTCATTTGAAAGCATTTCTCCAGCGTGACATCAATTCACAACTTCGTCGATTCACTAACAGTGCCCGCTAGCGAAGTAGATAGATTTGTGCAACTAAGCACCCTTACACAAGGCGAAGTTGCACACTGACAAAGGGACGTAACTACGCTAATTCACTAAGATGAACATTTTACTGAACGTTACCTTTTACGCTAGATGTTACTTCTCCAGGTCAGACCTAGCAAAGTTCAATACAATTTAAAAAAAAAAAAAAAACTTGAAATATTTTCTAAGTCCCAAAAAACTCTGGCGTCTTTAACCTTTTGTAGGGTGATAGTCTGAAAAATAGCAAAAAATTTTTTGGGGTTACCTTCCTTCCCCTCCTACATTTCCTAACATATGGCAACTCAACTATACAGGGTGCACATGTAGGGCAATAGAACAACTTTATTTTATTTATTAAAGGTTTCCTGGGCTTGTGTAGTGGAATGTAGTGGCTGTAACATACATCTCTATTATACATTTAAGTTTGCGCCGTATGCAAATTAGGCATTGCTAGCGTAAATGCGCTTTGCCTGACGAAGTAACAGTTGCCCTACTTCGCTACCGTTCGCTGCCCTGAGCGCAAATTTGCATCTTAATGAATTTGCGTAGCGCTGGCAAAAATTCAAAGCTGTCGCTATCGCTTTTTAACGCTTTAGTGAATTTGCCCCTATGAGTGTTCAACCTGCTTTGCTGAGTGCAACAGAATGTGCAAAGGACATGGATATAATTGAGCCCTGAATTTAATACTAGGTTTTAGGATGCAGGGTTTTATAAACATTATAGGGCTCATTTAGGACAGAGGGCAAGAAAGTGCATAAAACAGGAGCATACCACTAATGTGCCTACTAAGAAATGCATATAGTTGTGGTCAATCAGATACAAATAATCTGTATATCTACAGAAAAACAAGATTCAGGGGGAACTACAAGAATCTAAGGGATTTGGGAAAATGACTTGAAGTTGTTTTGGGAAATACAATACGTCTTTGACCTTACCACCAGTCTGTGCTGCAGTTAACTTTAAGGGTGACCCTATTCAACCTGACTTAATAGGTGCTAATTGATTCCCTAGGCAGGAGTATGTTTTAGCAGGGTCATGCAGGGTTAACAACTCCATTCCTTTTTCTTCAATAAACATCTTAACATAAAATGACCAGCTAACATTTCAGTTGCCAGTCCAGCCCTTTATAGGTTACATGGCAGGCTACAAAATACATGTTGTTTCATGGTGAAGAGATCTTGTAAAGTTGTTAATTTGCAAGATCCTGTATTAGCACTAAGCAAACTCTGGAGTTTTGCTTCACTCAACACTTTGAAAAATGCATTGGAGACAGTGGGAATTGTAATTACACTGAAGTTAAGGCATATTTCACTCTGCAATATTTTATTCTACATTGTCAGAAAAACTAGTTTTTCCTATGCTACAACTGTTCTTCACAGGAAGAAAATTTTCCCATGCTTCCAATTTCTTCTAAACAGAATAGCGTCTTCTGCATCAATTTCGTACCAACTAAAAATCCTTGCTACCAGTTGTGCAGGCTAGAAATGATCCGAATCAATATAATCAAACCTGATCATTTTCCATTAACGATGCATTTTACTGAATGCAGCTGCCTCTCGAGGGTGCAAAGAAGCAGCAGGCCAGGGGGCAGATTAATGGTTTCTGCTGGGAGGGATTTTTCTCCAGTAACCACATGGAAAAATTCTAGCACTTATTCATGAAAAGTTCGCTGCTGGTAAAACTGTGAAGTTTTGTATTTTTAAACAAAGAAATAAACATGTAATCAGGTTAAGTTGGTCATAGATGTAACAATTATGATCTTTCTCGGAAAAGATCTTTCCAAGAAAGATCGTTCATTTCAAAACACATGTGTAGAGGTGAATCGTCAAATGCACAGGTATTGGATCCTTTAAGTAACTGACCAGTCTCAGGGCAGGTGCACCAAGCGTATCTTTTGCAAAGTATTTGAAGAAAATATCCTTTGGTAGAATAGAAACAGCTGAACCTGTATCAAGCATCAGTTTAATGGAGTGCCCCTTGTCAGCAGAAGCAGTACTGATACTGACAGTGCATATAAACTTGTCTGGAATAAATGTACCAGCTTTATCCACACTTAATACTGTAACATTTGTAGTAGTAAGTTCATGATCATATTTAGTAGAACTACAGCGGACTATAGCAAAGTGACCTGGCTTTAAACATTTGCTGCACTGTATAGCTTTTGCTGGACCTTTAGCATAGTTTGCAAGGTGTTGTGTTGAACCACAGGGAAAGCAGTATTTTTTATTTGTATTCTCCGGTTTTGCAGAGAATCCCTTTCCTTAGCAGTGTATTTTTCCTGTGACTGCGTATTATTATGCCACAGTTTTGAATTCACAATCAGTACATTCCCAGCAGTTCCCTGACTGAATGTTTTAGCCTCTGCTATAGCTCTTTCAATTTGGCAAGCAACTGTAATAGCCTTTGCAA
>CM044447.1:110238468-110276622 GCA_024363595.1 Xenopus borealis | reverse complement strand
ACACTGTGACTGTTGTGGAATGCTGTGGGGGCACACTGTGACTGTTATAAAATACTGGGGATGTGGACACTGTGCCTGTTATGAAAGGTTGGGGGCCACATTGTGCCTTTTGTGTGAGAGTGAGTAACAGAGTAACAGATTGGCTGCATTCTACTTTCAATTTGATTTACTCAGTTGGTTTTCTGTATTTTGGAGCAGCACCTTTTCACTGAATGCCTAAACATGGGTGTAGGTTGGTTCTAAATATTTTGTATATACATACCAATGTATATTAGTGTGTCTTTGTCTTTAATTGGATATATACTGATTAATAGTTACCATAATGATATCAGTATAATCATGCTATAATCTTTAGTTACAGATTTATATTATTACTTATTACATATATTATTATCCCTAATATGAACAGTGAGTATTAGCTTTTATTTACTTCAGTTCATCCTCCTCAATGAAGCCGCTCTTGTCCTGGTCAATGATGGCAAAGACGTTTCTCACATCATCTGCAGACTTGCTGCTCAGACCAGACTGGGCAAAGAAAGTTTTGAAGTTGAAGGAGTCAGCAGCTAGATAAGAGGGCAAGAAAAATAAATTTTAAGCAGTGAGATGATTACAGCACTGCACCAAAATAAATGGAGCTAGCACTAAAGCAATACTAAAACCATTTGCCTGATTAAGAACTGGACTTCTTAAAGGGATACTGTCATGGGGAAAATGTTTTTTTTTTCCAAAATGCAATAGTTCATAGTGCTGCTCCGGCAGAATTCTCAAAAAAGTTAACATTTTTATTATATTTCATTTTGAAATTTGTCATGGGGCTAGACATATTGTCAATTTCCCAGCTGCCCCAAGTCATGTGACTTGTGCTCTGATAAACTTCAATCACTCTTTACTGCTGTACTGCAAGTTGGAGTGATATCCCCCCTCCACCCCCCAGCAGCCTAACAACAGAACAATGGGAAGGTAACCAGATAACAGCTCCCTAAGGGCTAGTCCACACAGTAAGATTCAGGGACATTTGTCTCCTGGCGACCAATCGCCGCTTCTTTTAGGCAACTAATCTCCCTGAATTGCTTACCCATGTCACGCGCCAGCTAAAATGTAAACCTCACTTGACTATAAGCAATTCAGGGAGATTAGTTGCCCCAAAGAAGTGTTGATTGGTGGCCAGGCGACAAATCTCCCTGAATCTTACCATTTGGACTAGCCCTAACACAACATATCACCTGCCTGGTAGATCTAACAGCACTCAGTAGCAACAGCCTGCCAGAAAGCAGTTCCCTCCTAAAGTGCTGGCACAAGTCACATGACCAGGGGCAGCTGGGAAATTGACAAAATGTCTAGCCCCATGTCAGATTTCAAAACTGAATATAAAAAAATCTGTTTGCTCTTTTGAGAAATGGATTTCAGTGCAGAAGTCTGCTGGGGCAGCACTATTAATTGATACATTTGAAAAAAACAAGTTTTCCCATGAAAGTATCCCTTTAAAGTTTAAAGGGGCTCCCACTTCCATTCCTTATTGGAAGTAAGAAGGGACCCCCTGAAGCATGCACCTATGCCCTGTTTATAATAAAAGATATTAATAGAAGGGGTGTAATTCCATGTGTGCGTACAAGACAGGAATGGAACACATGATTTTAAATTTACAGTTTACCAAAAACTAAACAGCCACTTCTTAATATCTATGATCTAAATATCTCTGTCTGTATCAGGAACTCAAACTGTTCTAACTACAAGCGCTCTTACATCGTAACATTTTAAGGTGCAGTTATTAATTACTATTCAAAGTATTCTGGTTGAAAAAAAAAAATTAAAACTGAATTACAAAGGACCACAAAGACTTATACAAGAAGGTCATACTGGTCATGAATTTGCGCATACTTTCAATTCCCATGAGTTAGGTTCTGCAAGAGTCTAAACATTACAGTAATGCCTTTATACACTTACATACAAGCTATTATCTAGAGTGTGATTTTACAACACTTGGCCCTTCAGCTGTTGCTGAACTACATGACCTTAATAGCATCTTCTGACAGCCACTGATTTAGGGCTTTTACACACAAATGTTTACTCTTGTGTTCCTGTATGGTGGCTTTTTTTCCGCATTGCATAACGCAGAATCTCATGAGCTAACGGAGCTCATTCTTCTTTATTGTACCTGTAATGACTAGACCATTGTGAATCACCGAAAGCACAAGATGCAAAATGCTGCTTCTTGTGCATTCAGTTGTTCAAGGTGGTCCCATTGGTACAGGCACAAGATTCAGCTATGGCTAGAATGATAGGTTTAACACTGGATTGCTAACTTTTAAAAAAGATTGTGATGTTTGATAAACATTGTTCATACTTTTTCCACAACTGCCATCAAATAAGGTAACCACTCCTCTTAAATGTTTGAAAAAGTTTTTGCAGAATACTAAAGCAATGTGCAATTACAGCTACACAATTTGAATACCATAAAAATTAAGACATTAGGGCTGGGGCAGACAGGGAGATTTGGGGAGATTCTGTCGCCTGCGATTAATGGCCAGGCGACAGAATCTCCCCGAATCTCCCTGTCTGCCCCAGCCCTTACAAATCGCCTTGCTATTGCAGACTCTACTATTGCAGACCTTTAACACCTGTTCTGGAGTTTCGTTAAATATTTTGTTGCAAAAAACGGTTTGCAATTGTAAAATCTTACTTCATACACTGCGAGTTATATATATGTATAATCCAACAACAATGTCCGCACTCTTAGTTTTTAGAAAGTGAAAAAGTTATTTATTAAAAAGAACTGACGTCTAAGAAACACCAAACAGTAAATGTTATTCACTTTGACGAAGGCTAAAGTGCTAGCCGAAACGTCAGTTCTTTTTAATAAATAATGTTTTCACTTCTCTAAGACCTGAGAGTGAGGACATTTTATTATTCTATATTTTATGACTGCACCCAGCATTTTGATGCTACAGTATATATATATATATATATATATGGTTGCCTATTTCCTGAAGACAGCTCGAGTGATGGAGCCAAAACGATGAAATAAAAATTTACACTTTATTTTTCACATAACGTCCTTGGAGTGCATTTTTTTGGTAAGGTATGAACATTTGATTTGACCAGCACCCAAGTAGTTGTTATCTATTGGTTGTGAGTGAACCAGGTAGGACTGGATTTTATATATATATATAAATATATATATATATATAAATACATATATATATATTCTTCAAGACCAGATTTGGATCCCAAATAAACGGAGAGTAGCTGCATAATAACTCAATAATGTATCATACCTTGGCAGTTCTTCAGCGCAGCAGAGATGTCAGCCTCACTCAGGATACCACCGAATGCCATGGTAAATCTGGGGAGCAATAATTACAATTAGAAAACATCTGTATGGTTAATAATATGGCTGCCAACATGGGCAACAATGTAGCTATGCTATACTCAAGCAATAATTTTGCATACCAAGTGCCACTGGCAACTCTGAAAAGCAATCCACGACAGTGCTAGGATCGCAATTCACCTTCCTAAAGTTTTGTATTAATTACATTGTCATCAGGAACATTTTAACTGACCAGGTTTGTTGGCAGCCCTAGACAGAGAACACTGTAACCAATATTTATTGTTATGATGACAGAACTTCATATGTGACATAAGCTGTAAGTTACAAATCCTTAGAGGTTATTGACATCTGATGTCCTCATGTTTGCAGTAGTTCTGGGAAGACATTATTCCCTAGCAGTTATTTCCTTTTGAATAGTTAAGTCCATATTCTCATAAATCTCTTATCCTTATTTCCAGATGAAAAAATAAATAAATAAAATATGAGGATATTCCCAAAAACTCACCTTCAACAAGAGGAAAGGGCTAGGAGCAATCTTTTCAGTATTGATGCTTCTGAAAGTCTTTGCAGTGGGATTCTACTTATATAGGTTGTAGGTATTTCCCCTAACCATATACAGAAACCCAGAGACCATGTCCAGATCAGTTTCTCAGACAGTTAGCTAAAAAACTTGCAAGCTAGTAACTGAGGTATTTATATCCTACAAGAATGTAAATTGTTTCTTGAACATTCCGGTACAACAGATTAACAAGGGAATCCCATACACTGCATAGGCATTGTGGAGAGACAACTTCATTAACTTCAAACTTCTTTAATCAATTTAAAATTAAGTTTGGTACTGGTTATTGTTTGCATCCCTTTTCAGTTAGAGTGATACAATCTAATCTAATCATCCTGTACTGTACATTCATTTTACTGAATAACCAATGAAAGTGCAGGTTTGTCCATGCATGGCAGCATTTTAAGGTTACACCCCTAGCATACTGGGCCTGCTGCTCTGGTAAGGTGCTACCTCTGACTCTCTATAATAGGTTCAATCATCAGTATAATTTAAAACGTGGACAGATAGAGCTGGCATTCCTTATCTAGTCTCATGAGAGCTACAACTCTAAAACCATGGCTAAGTTATTGCTATAGCATGATGGGTTATATTATTATTATATTATTATGCCATGTCTTACCCCTGTATTTTTTATTGCTAGATCATGGCCAGTAGCCACTGAATTTTGCACTGAATTGAGGCCATACAAAGGCCATAGAGGCCATACAAAGACAGAGGCATTGCAGGAGTGCAAGTAGGGCAAACCTCAGATAGAGAACAAAAGTTATAGGTATTTAACTGCCAATTGCAGTCAAAAAACCTAATTAGGGTCCTGGCCATAGGGAGCTACTGGTCAAAGAAACTTTAGGGAAAGGGCAGAGTTGATTTTGTGTGTGTCTGTTTTAGGTCTATAGCATGTACAAGAGTATATGGGGAAGGTTGTAGTGCCAAGTGATGTGCCAAGGTGTCCATAGTCCAAGTATATCTTGAAGGACAACTAGAGAAAGAAATAAAGTCTTATGCTTGATGACCAAAGCAAAAGATCTCTGGCAAGACTGCAGTTCTTTGTGATTTCCTACATCAAAGGAGATGCATCACCATATGCCCTTGTGCTGTTTGTATAGATTGGGCACAAGGGCTGATGAGTACATTGTCTCCTTAATCAAAAATTCATCTACCTTTACACGCGTTAACTGAATGTGACAAGATATCTAATAACAGGGAGGAGATTCTAACACATAAGGCACCTAGCTAACCGGATTTCTGCCATTAAGAATGATCAAATCCTACTTCTTTTGGAAAAACATATTCTTAGTGTCCATAAGGTCCACAACAGTGCAATGGTCCTTATGATGCTCCCTATACACAAAGTAGAAATAGGTGTAGGATCTCGCACACCCTGAATCAATGCAAGAGAAGCCTGGTGCACACAGGTACAGTAGAGGCTCGGCCTCCTCACAAAACCAGCAACAGAAGAATTTCCAATGGCAAACAGGTCTGAATGAAATCTTCAAAGTTTATTAAGCGGAGTGCAGATGCAACGTTTCGAGAACAAACTCCTTTCTTGACAAAGGAGTTTGTTCACCGAAACGTTGCATCTGCACTCCGCTTAATAAACTTTGAAGATTTCATTCAGACCTGTGTGCCATTGGAAATTCTTCTGTCCCTATACACAAAGGCCTGACTTAGGCTGGGTAATAGAGGGTGATGTGTACCAAGACAAAATGCGCAGACCTTCTGAAGTAGACTCCTATAAAATGTTGAGAAAGGGGATTGTCAACGCACATCGGTCCATGCCCTCATCTTTTTGAGGTGTAGGAGTATCTTAAGAATATGATACCAGCCCCCGGGATCACTCCTATCTCTTGTGATGACAATTTGAGGATACAGTATTTCATACTATAAGAGAATTGGACCCTGCCAATTTTATGGCCACACCTCCACATACCATGCACATTATACAACATTTGGCAGATTATGGAAAGTTTGAACACATTTCTGGGATTTTTAGGGCATTTTATGTGTTATAACAGTTTTGCTAATGATGGTGAATTACCCTTTAAAAGGTGGTTTACCTTAAGGTAACTTTTAGTATGCCAATTCCAAGCAACTTTTCAGCTGCTCTTCATTGTTGCTTTTTTTATCATTTTTAAATGATTGTCCTTCTTCTTCTGACTCTTTCCAACTTTAAAATGGGGGTCAGTGACCCCATCTAAAAACAAATGCTCTGGAAGGCTACACATTTATTGTTATTGCTACTTTTTATTGCTCAGCTTTCTATTTAGGCCTCTCCTATTCATATTCCATTCTCTAATTAAAAATCAATGCATGGTTGCTAGGGGAATTTGGAGCCTAGCAACAAAATTACTGGAATTGCAAACTGGAGAGATGCTGAATACAAAGCTAAATAATTAAAAAACACACAAATAATGAAAAATGAAAACCAATAGCACATTGCCCCTTTAAGCTGTGAGTCTCAGTTATCCCATGAGAATTACTTATTTTAAATAGTTACAATTGTAACTATTGTAAGTCGGGTAATTTCATTAACAATCCGGGACTGCCAGACTGATCTGTAAAAATCGGGACTGTCCTCATGTCAGGACTGGCTGTTGAGTTCAGGAGATGAAAGAGAAAAGAGAAATTTCAGTAACAATCCAGGACTTCAGGTTGAGCTGTCAAAATCAGTACTGTCCTGCGAGAAACAGGCAATTTGGGAGGTATGTGTCCTGCAAAAAATAGGAGGAATGGGCAAAACACCCATTTGCCTGAGCTTAAGATGGAACTAACTGATTTATTCTGCACTTTCATAACTGCTGTTATGTTTATAATAAAGAGGTATTGATAGATAACCAGGTGGAAAGTGTGCTGTGCTGGCCTAGCAGTTAACACAGTGTTTAAAATGTTTTATTGTTTACCTGCATACATATTGTTATGTTGCCACCTAGTGACCAAAGTCATATTACCAGGTGTTTATTTCCTTCTTTGTAAACCTTCTTATATTTGTGCATCATATACGTTCCTCCCATCACTGGGACGGATGGGACATCGGTAAAAAACCTGGTGGGCCCCCGCCGACCCAGACCTGCGATTTTCTGGCGGCTCCCTGCCATGACCGGAAGAAAAATGAAGTGAGCAGGACGGGGCGTTGTGCACACTCTCGGTGGCAGGGGGCAGGGAGGTGCGCACATGCTTGGTGCCACTTCAGTGCACCAGGGGAGTCCAGAGGGGGGCCCTCTGGACAGAAGCCCCGGTGGGCCCCGGGCTCCCCAGTCCGACCCTGCTCCCATATGTGAGGCGCTGCTCTAGAGTTTAGAAAATATCCCTGTTGACCTTTGACATTTGTCTATCCAACACAGGCCTGGACTGGCAATCTGTGGGTTCTGGCAAAAGCCAGAGGGTCTGCTATAAGGTGCCATTGAAGATCAGTATTTAGTGAGCTGGTGCGGGTTTGGGGCCTCTGTGTTAGCTAATTCTGCCTCTTTGTACCTCAAATGCCAGGGCCTATTTTAATTCTCATTCCAGACCTGATCCAACCTGAATAAAGAACTCTTGTGTATTCAACGTGTTTGGTGATTCTGGCAAAGTTTGCCCACATTGGTTGTTACCAGCTCTAGGCCAGGCAGAGAGGTCTTGGGGAAACTCAGCAACTATCTCAGGAGTCACTATACCAGGCCTAAATACAAATTCTGAAAACTTTAGTACTGGTACTTTATATTTAGCTTGTGTTGGGCTGTTAGGGGCTAAAGTGGACCCAGACACAAAAATCTGTATAATAAAAGTCCTTTTCAAATCAAACATGAAATCCAATTTCAAATTTTAATTAAATCATTCTTAGCTGTTTTAAGCTCATTTAAAAATCTCAGCTGTCAATCAAATATTGTCTGACACTCCTCTATGCCTTAGGCATAGAGGCGGGGCAGACAATTACTTTCACTTTCCATTCAGCACTTCCTACATGTCACTGCTCCCCACACATTCCCCCAGTTCCCTTAACCATTTAATTGTGTAGCCAGGACATGGGGATAGACATCTAGTCCCCAATTCTGGTACACAAACAAGATTCTGAGATGATACAAGGCTTGTCTTAATAACAGTGTCCACAAAATGGCTCCTGCCTGCGTGCTATAATTATGAATTCCCAGACTGAAGGAAACAAGATTAAAATAATTTATATAGTGTAATTAATGTTCATTTTGCTTGACTAATGTGATAAAATTGTGATTTTGAATATTTTTTTGGGTGACAGGTCCACTTTAAGGGGTTACTCATTAAAGGTAAAATTTTAGAGTTATTTAAGCTTTTTTAGACCTCAAATGAATGCGAAGGAACTCACAACTCGCTTGGTTTGTGATTTAAGAAGAAATTCGTATGTTCAGGGTTAACAACCCGAACTGATCAAGTTTTTGGCTAAAAAAAAAAACCCTCCAATTGAAGGCAGTATCTGGCTGCATTACTGGTTCTGACTCCTGAACAATGTAACTTGTAACAATGTAACTTGTGATTTATTTCCGGCAGTCAGTGCCAATACTAGAAGGTGGTAAAGAAACACTGCTCTCAACAGCAACTACATTTAGAAAAAAAATTAAAACCACCGAAAACTTTTAGATAATGTATATTGGAAAAGTTGCTACGAATTATATGTTTTTTGCATTGTGCAAAAAATACAAGGGGGCAAATTCACTAAAGAGTGCAATTTCACCATTGACGGCTTTGCAGCCATCACAACACTTCGCCAGGAGAAAATTCGCTCAGACAATGCTAATTCACTAAATTGCGAAGTTGCGTCCGAACGATGTTGAATTTTCTCCAGCGATACTTTGGCAGAGCGAGCAAATCAATGCTCAATAGTTTTCAATTCTGCCTAGTACAACTTCGCTAGAGATCTTGCGGCCAGGCTAATTTGCATACAGCGCGCAATTTAAAGTGGAATGGAGTTATTTATGTTATATGGTGCATCTAATACATTCCATTTACACTGATAACAAGACATGCCAAGGGAACCTTAATAAAGACAATAGAGTTTTTTTAATGTCCTAATGCCATATGGTAGAAAATGTATTTGAAAAACCGGGTTCCTGAAAAATATTTTTAGGCCTTTTGCAGCCTAAAACCCTGAAAAATTGAAAAGCCGCCAGCGTTTTTTCTACTTAGAATATATTACACTAAAAAATATCATGTAAGTAATCAGGGTTGGACTGGGGGTTGGACTCCTGTCCAGGGCCCCTGTCTGGCCCACGTCCCCCTACCCTGAAGTTCTGAATGACGCATGCGCTAATGGCACGGCACACATGCGGTAACGGCACCACGCTGAACTTTTTTTTAAATGAATCAGGAGAGGGGGGGTCTGGCCCAGTGGGGGCCCATGAGGGTCAGGGCCCACCAGGTTTTTTCCCGGTGTCCCACCGGGCCAGTCCGACACTGTAAGTAACTGAAGATTGCAGATGTTCTATGCACTTATATTTCTTGTTAAGCAGCGCTTGTAAATAGTAGGCAGTGCTGGTAGTTGGAACTGGGGGTTCCCTTGAACAGAATGGCCTGTCCCACTGGGATATGGTCTCTATACAAGATGCATATTTATAGTTCATGTAAATTGCCTCTTCGTCAGAATATTTGGAGGCAAGATGTTGTTGAAAGTACATTGGCATCAAAAGGAATATATCAGTGAACAGCGGAACTACAAACTGAGACGGAACATGAAATGGTAATGTTTATGTGGCCCTAATCTTTCTGCGTCACTGTTGTCATGCTTATACATGTCAATGATAACCACCGAGGCAGAAACCACATATGGTACAGGTATAGGACCTTTTATCCATACTTTGTCTGCTAACAAATAATTTAAACTATCGGAGATGGCCTCCCTGTTATTTAGGAGCTTTCTAGATCGACATAGGCACATTAAATAACACTAGGCATTATACAAAGAATCAGACACAATACAGTAAATAAATCAGGTATAGCAGGGGCAGTCCAGGTGGTTTAAAAATTGATACCCAAAAAGAATATTATATGCACGTAATTGGTGATACATACATCAAAAGATAAGACCGAAACGTTGGATATACTATGCTTTAATACAATATATATTTTTTCTACAGAAAGTCCCACGGTGCTGTTTTCTTTATCTTTTGAGATATATATATATATATATATATATATATATATATATATATATACTTCTCATAGGACGTGCTTCATCCAGATATAGGAAAATAACTTTAACACTGCATCCATGCTCCTAGACGGAAGACTCTCCAAGGCAGATACAATTACCTACTGCTGAGATAAACAAGAATTACTGTGACAGCTGATCATGTTTCTTCCTAATAGATATATGCTGTTTCTGCTCATCAAAGCAACTGGCACCCAACACGATCTTTTACACCAGGGATAGGCAACCTTTGGCACGCCAGCTGTTGTGGCATTACATCTTCCATACATATTTGTGTCAAATTATTTGGTTGTTGTAGTGATAATGTGATTTGTAGTTCTGCAGTCGGAGTGCCAGCAACTTGTAATTTACAAGGACTGCAAATATTCCAGTTTGGGGAAACTGAGCCCCTCACCCTCCCATCAGGAAATAGGGTATATCTACAACACCTTTAGCTACACTATTTACAAGTCAAAGGAAGAAAAGGGCCCCCAACTAAAAAAAGCTTTACACAAATAAGGAATGCCGCAAAGGAGGAATGTTGCTGCCACTGTATGAAGGTCAGGCTTGTAAGGTGGCTCTGTTACTGACATGCCTCTCTAATTACCCATACACAGGGGGAAATATATAGAACGCCAGTCATGTCATTTCATTTTAACGGAGAACTAAAGCTTAACTTCAGTAGTAGCTAGAAATGTTGTACATGATGTTTTGTGCTTGTGTATCAGCCCAAGGCAACCACAGCCCTTTAGCAGTAAAGATCTGTGTCTCCCCAGTAGATGCCCCAGTAGCTCCCCATCTTCTTTTCTGCTGATTCACTGATTCACATGCTCTGTGCTGCTGTCACTTACTGAGCTTAGGGACCCACTCACAATATACAGTACACATAGAATAGAAATATAGTCACAATATAAGGCTGATTAGTCATTAATACAGATAATTGCTACATGGCAGCACAGAAACCAGTACAATTAGCATCAGAATTTAATAATCAGCCCTGTAGCATCAGCTTATATTACAGACAAACCTCATTTTCTGCTTGATAATTAGTGACGACCCCTAAGCTTAGCTTCTCAAGATCCATTATTCGGCAAACCCCAGGTCCTGAGCATTCTGTATAACAGGTCCCATAGTGGAATTACGTAAGAGAAGATCACATGAACTTTTTTTTTTTTTTTAAACATCTGTTTTATTGATGCATTGACATTCAATACATGACATAAGGCACTACAATGTTATACAGGTTCAGTTACAGGTACAATCACCACCCTTATTTGGATCATCTTGTTGCAAGCATTTGTATTATTTTTACCAGAAAGCACGTTCATTAATCAGTTGTTTATACAGTATTTTTGTATTTTCATGGCAGACGCTCTCTTTAATTACCTTTCCTCCTTTCTATTTAATACCTGGAGGGCCTATTGTGTTGTGATTGATGGTTCCTGGGAGGTAGTTCTATTTGTGTGTTATGGAGTTTTCACATCTCTTATCGAGTTATGTTATGATTGGTGGGTCTTGTAGGAGGATCCTCTATATACCAGGATGCCCCTTGAAAGCAGTGGATCAATGCCCGTTGCTTTTCATTGGGTAACATTGTAATTTAACTCTCCCATGTCTCAAAGAATTTTTTAACCTTCCCTTCCTTTTGCATAGAGGCTTCTATCCAATCCATATTGAACAGGTTCAATCCATTCCTGGAGAATAGTTTTTTCGCCACTGCTGAGATTATGATCAATAATCTCTTGCTACCTCTGGTTAATTGGGACGTTAAGTGGGATATAAGGCCTAATGTGGCCCACTCTGGGGATAATGGTATGTAATTTAAAATATGTGTATTTGAGAAGTTCTGCACCTCCCCAGAATTTCTTAATGAGTGGCCAATTCCAAAGGGCATGAAACATGTCGGTCTCTTCCAAATTACATTTCGGGCCACAATTTTAGTTTGTACAATTTTTGAGGAGAGTAGTAGGAACAATGAAAATATTTTAGGAACATTTCTCTATAGGAGGTTACGGGAAGTGCCTTTATGTTGTTATTCAATGCTTTCAAAATGTCTGCCATATCTATGTCAGGTAATCATTGTGTCCATTTTCTTGCCCCATCCTTTCCTTTAGTATAGTCATATAGCTCTATATTTCTTCTATAGTATTTTGAAATAGCTCCTTTGTTTGTGCCCCCCCCCTCCAGAAAACAGTCAAAGGAATTGTCCCAGTCAGAATCAGCTATTACAGACCCTTTTTGTGTAACTCTGTAGTTGCATAATTGCCATGTTATGTGCGTGTACAGATGGGAATTTTTCTTGAAGCTCTTGGAAGGTCAGGGGTCTTTTCAGGTTTTTATTCACTACGTGTTTTATGGCTGAAAGGCCATCTTCCCTCCACCTTGTGAATGGGTATGAAGCATGGCCATGATGGAATTCCTCATTGCAAAAAAAAGTGTTGTGTATTGAGTGGTGTGAGTTTAGATTGTGTTTGGATTGTAATGTGTGCCATACCTGGCATGTGGCCATTATCAGTGGGTTATTTAGCACTTCCTGTGTAATTTCTTGGTTGTGCATATGTAGTGTGTTAATTAAGTTTTGGGGGCTTGTAAAGCATACATCCATATCCCAGATTGTGTACGTAGATGTATCCAATCTAGTAGGATTCTCTTAAGTGATGCCACGTTGTATCCCCTAATGTCCGGCAGATTTAGGCCCCCATGTGTTGTCGGCTGTTGCAATTTTAGCATAATACTTATGCGGGGTCTTTTACCATTCCAAATAAAGGTCCGGAACAGTGCAGTGACTTCCTTCAAATACTCTTTTTGTTATCATAAATGGTAATGTTTGTAGAGGGTATAGCAGTTTTGGGAAGGCTATCATTTTGATTAAGTTCGCTCTTCCTATGTATGATAGAGTGTGGTTTTTCCAGCTGCTAATTTCGTCTTTTAGTGTGGTTATTGCTTGTTACATCATATACATAGATTTTTTTTATAAAAAAGTATTTTTCAAAGATACACAAAAGCAGTCATTTGTTTGTGGTGCAAATGGAAGTACCATGTAGTCTATATCACAGCCATCAGTGCTCAATTTTGTGTAGTCCTCTGCTATCACATATTAAACTACCCCTTTAAAAAACACTTTCCATAGGTATAACTGCTGTACTGGAAATTGTTTAAGTAGATGTGCCATATGAAGCTAAAGGGAAACAGCAGCAAGGCAGCTTTATACCCTTTATTTTGACACTCAGGGTCATTCCTTGCGGAATCAGGGCCTGGTTATTTCTAGTATGAGCACATTAAAAAAATGAATACCAGTATGGAACCTGTTATCCAAAATACTCTGGACCTGGGGCTTTCTGAATAAGAGGTGTTTCTGTAATTTGGATCTCTATAGCTTAATTCTACTAAGAAATCATTAAAACATTAATTACACTAAGTAGGCTTGTTTTTCATCCAGTAGGATGTAGGAGTAATAATATCTTAGACTGGATCATGTAGTAAGCACTGTTTTATTATTCCTGGAAAAAAAAGCTATTAATTTTTAATCATTTGAATTATCTGATTAAAATGGAGTCTATAAGATGGTCTTCAGAACTTTGTATATAACCGGTTTCTGGATAATGGATCCTATACCTTAGTGTTGGACTGCGATGCCAGGGGCCCACCAGAAAACCTTAGACCAGGGGTCCAACTTTCCAAACTATTATTCCTTCTCTCCTCACTTATGCTCTTTATTCTCCTATTCTTTTAGATCTACTTACTATACTCTATTCTTCCATTTTTAAGCCTCTTTTTACACATATAGAAATAGGGAATGAACAGGCGAATATTCAGTGGCACACTACATTTGCCACAAACCCCTAACATAACCATGTGCCAAAGTCATATTCATCACATATCATGATTACACAGACAATAGTGATAAGTGAATGAAATTAATGGGAAGTAATTCTTGGTGTAGCCTGCCAGATATGCTAAATGCTTAGACAAAAAATACCCTCAATTACTGAATGTGTCATTGAACATAAGGTGTGAGATTACTCCCACAATTGGAAGTAGCCATAGTAAAACTATTACCTTCCAATACACTGTCCTATCTATTATGGTAAAAGATGTGACACCTTTTTGCCCTTTTAATCATCTTATATGGCTAAATGAGACATCTTGAGCATTTGGATTCCAGTTCCTTAACCATTTTTTGAAGCTTTATCGGGCTTATATATAATTGGTGAATACATTTATATTGGACCAGTTTATCCCGTAGAGAAATTAAATCACCACGGTAAAGTGAACTAGTGGCTTCATCCCATTGTGGAGTAATTTACTTTTAGTTTAACTTACTGTATGTTATAGAATGGTCAGATTTAAGCAAATTTTCAACTGGTCTACATGTTTTTTTTAAAATAGTTTTTCAATGACTTGCTTTGACTCTTTTAAATGTGGGTCACTAATTCCAACAGGCAAAAAAATATTGCTTTGCAGCACTTTTATTTACTAATAATGTATTACTTATCTTATCTATTCAGGCCCTCTCCTATTGATATTCCAGCCTCTCATTCAAACCATTGACTGGCTGCTAGGGTAATTTGGACCCTAGAAATCAGAAATCAACAGAAATCCCAAACTGGAGAGCTGCTAAACAAGAAACTAGATAATTAAGAAAAAACACAAACAATAAAGAATGAGGACCAAATGCAGATTGTCTTAGAATAGAACTCATTACATCAGGGCTCCTCAAACTTTTTTACTTGTGAGCCACATTTAAAAATAAATGTTGGAGAGCAACACAGGCATACAAAAACTTCTAGGGGTGCCAAAGAAGGGCTACAAATTTCTTTTTGGTGGCCTCTATGTGGACTGGCAGACTACAGGAGGTTCTATTTCACAGTACTCCAGGTATATATGCAAACAAAACTTGCCTCCAAGCCTGGAGTTAAAAAATAATCACCTGCTTTGAGGCCACTGGAAGCAACACCCAAGGGCTTGATGAGCAACATGTTGCTCACAAGCTACTGGTTTATGGGAAGCATATAAAGAGAATTGAATGAGGAGAAGGGATGAAGGAACTGAGCAAGATAACGGTTAGAGATCAGAGTCTGGAAATAGAGAGATAAGAAAATTGGATGTAATTGAGAGTCAGTGGCCAGTTGAGAGGTTATGGCAATAGTAAAAATATAACGATAGACTATAGAGCTTTGCAATATGATAGGTAGTGATTTGAAAGTGAATTTATGGGAAATATAGGAAATGAAGAGGAAAAAACTGTAAGTAAAGAGAGACTAGTTCAGATTGTCAGCTTTACTGTATGTACAGCTGTTGTTAAACTAGTTCTTTCTTCATCCACTTTAAGCTGTTTGCTGGCTGAGGATGCTGAAAGATGTGTTTCAGCAAAAGCTAAAAGGACATGAGGAATGATAATTCTTTATTGTGATTATCCAACAGAAGAACCATGCAACAGGTTGATTCCAAAATAGATTTATTGATAGCGTCCAAGTTTTCTTTATTCTGCCGCCTCAATCCATGAAGACATTACAAGAAGAATTATGTTTGTGCATTTACAAAAGTCATAACAGCTTTAACATAGATCAATGCTCTATTAATATACAAAAATAACAAGTTATTCTTATTATGCGACTCTTGGACACATTGCTGGTCATAGGTTCCATTGTTGGCTAATGGTAACAAAAAATGTCTTCGTTGCAGAATAAATGCCTTGGATTCTGCTAGCAGGCGATGTTTTCAAAACTTGTCCTCCGGAATAGAAACACAGCGAAGAGATGGTTGTGTTCCGCTAAACCAGGTTCCATTTATTTCAGTTTATTTAGAAAAAGTCAAAATTGTGGATCGTTGTTGTTTAGTAAAGTTCACAGACTGATGTGGTAGAATGTTTAAGCCTTTACCAAAGCCTGGAATTCTAAAATGAAAAAAGAGGTTTATTTAATCATTTTACATCTTCGCAGTAGTACAGTATAATGCATTTTCAACACAAGCCCTGTTTTGCCCATTTCATTAAAAGTAAGTGAGTTCACATTATTATATTAAAGAAAAAGTAAACCCAGTATGTATTTTTTGTACACCTCCACATACAGTAGCTCTGTCGTTTTGGATGAGGTACATGGGAATAGATAAGTTGGGTCAAGCAGTAGTGATGAGGTTGGGATGGAGGTGGTTTGCATAAATGACAAATTTCCCAGGGCTTCTCTACTTCTTTAAAGCACATTTCTGGGGTACACAAGTTCTTTTGGAGCTCATTTATCAACACTGGGCAAATTTGCCCATGGGCAGGTACCTATAGCAACCAATCAGTGATTAGCTTTTTGAAGCCAGCTGGAAGTAGTGAATGCAGCAATCTGATTGGTTGCCATGTGCTACTGGACATGGGCAAATTTTCCCAGTGTTGATAAATGACCCCATTCTATCTCAGATGCAGCTTTGACTAATTAGGAATATGTAATAGAAGTTACAAGACATTTCTGCACTACCTTTAAGGAATAATGCTTTTAAAAAAGTCCTGGATGTAGAAGCTCTGAAAGTTGTGTCTTACAACTTTCCTACATGTCCGTATCTTGTTTTAATCTTCTATAAGAGGGCACTATGCCCTGCCCGGTGTATTAAGCAAAATTCAACTTTTCAAAAAAACGTTTAATTTGGTCATATTTTAATAAAATATGCATTTTCAAAATAGTTATGAGGTCAAATGCATACTACAGACTATATTGGCTTCTGTGCAATTGTGTGATGAGCAGAATAATTACTAATAGACCATACTATATATAGTTGTCTTAAAAGGATGATCTGGCAACACTATAGATGATTAAATGCCAATGTTTTTTTTCCTGATTAGTAACTAATTCCTATATGGATTGCATGGAAGTAAGGTTTATATGGTATACCTCAAAGCTGCTCAGTTATTAACCCTGCAACATCGGCTATTATACTGTAGGTGTTTGCTCTTGAATTCTGGGCTGCAGGGAGACCTCTTTTAACAAATGGGAAATCCAGATTAGTAATTGCTCAAACACTGACCCATGCCTTATTTTAATTAAAAGTTACATTTGGCAGACGTTGTGTCAAGTTTACTGAGAGTCAATCCCTTAGCTCAAATGACTGACAGCAGCCAGAGCAGACTGAACATGTGCTGCAGTAAGCGGAGAAGAACAACAAGGAGCTACCAGGGATATGTTTGACTGTTACAGGTATCCAAGAACATATAGAGCAGAAATTCAAGTGTAATTCTTTATAATGCTTTAGTTCATTTAGGCAACCTTTTAATGTTTTTAATTTTAATTCTTTAGGCAACATTTGAATTGTTTAATTATCACTGACCCTCCACTTTAGCTGACCATTGCAAAGTGTGTATCCACTTACCATCAACTCCAATTTTGCCATCACCATCGGAGTCACCAGCTGTTAGGAAAGCCTTGGTCTCGGCATCAGTTAAGGCCCTGGCACCAGAGCTGAAGTTCTGGAGGAAAAGTCTTTGAGGAAGATAATCGAGAATAGAATTATGTTAGTAAGACACCACTGAAAGGTGTTCATCTTCATCCCAGTACATCCCAAAGCTCTCTGCTCTCTGTCCCCTTCTGCTGGCCTGTGGTGGCTTTGGGATTAGGATTTTAGCCTATCCAGGTTTCAGTGCTGCTAGATTTTCATAGAAGCGAGTGATACTGAAATGTTGATATGATTGATAAGAACGTATCAATGTGGCTCATTTATAAACACCAGACAACTTTGTACTTGGCCAGTAACTCATAGCAACCAATCAGTGATTAACTATTTTCAGCAAGCTTCAGGTAAAACAAAAAAAAACCTAATTTATTGCCATGGGTTATAGCCCAGCTGAAGATCTGCCCAGTGTTTATAAATGAACTATGTCTAAAAAATAGCAGACCACGGTATCAGTGTAAACTGACCAAGCAAGGAGTGAGCTGTCAGTTCAATTATATCCAGTTTTGTCAATACATATGGGACAGTCAGATCATTGTGCAGTTCAATAGGCTTGCAGTAGGCACAGGACAACCTCTGGATATGTTGGGGTTCCTAAAATTAATTTGCTGTGGGGCTAAGTGACATCTAATTATGCCACTGAGTATGTAAAAGAAAGTGTTTCCTGATGAAGGGAGGTTGTACCCCCCGAAACGTGATATTTATGTTGGTGGTAAACTAATAAAAGAGAAGGGGTGCTATCCCCACTGCAGAGAAACTGGTGAGTGCGGATCCATGTTCATAAAGTTGCTGTTGCTGGGGGACCTTGCCGGGTCAATGGAGAACCCGTCAAAGAAAAAAGTTACAAAAAGTGTTTTTGCCAGTAACTCCCTTTGGTGCATTTGCAAAATAATCAGCTGATGGGAAAACAATAATTCACTTGTATATATATATTTATATGTCCCTGAACATTTGTCCTCACTCACTTCAGTTCATCTTCCTCAATGAAGCCGCTCTTGTCCTGGTCGAGGATGGCAAATACTTTCTTCACATCATCAGCGGACTTGCCGCTCAGACCAGACTTGGCAAAGAAGGCTTTGTAGTTGAAGGAGTCAGCAGCTGGATAACAAAGGCAGGATAAATGAGTGTTAAACAATGCTGGGAGAAGAACTCATCTTTAAACGTATTAACAATGAGCTAACGGTAAAGAAAAACCATAACCATTTTCATTTGGATACATTTCCACAGCCTAGTCTATATACCTTGGTCTGCCTTATTGTAAAAAACACCTGTCGCCAATCTTTAGCTGTTTCTATTCCCAGAGTGCTGAAGTCAGAACATTTATACTGACATTTGCAGATCAGTAATAGCTGGGTGGGCACAAGTGGGATATCATGGATATTAGTTGCTGCTCAGTAGTGTAACTAGATATTACTTGGCCCAACAGCAAATTATTTTTCAGGCATCCAACATATCTAATGGTTGAACTGTTTTACCAATATTTATTGAACTTGTATATAAATAACAGTCTCATAAGCCCCCTCTAACCCCTGGAGTTCCTCTGTAGTTACACCCCAGATGCCGCTCAAGATCTTTTTGTAAAAATAAATAAAAGCAGCATTCGTTTTTACCTATTTGCTTCTGATTGACACATTGTAGCAGAATTCATCTATTAACTGGCTTCTGCAAATTCTACTATGTAAACTTTAAACTTTAAAACATTTGAAAATGCATTAATAATTGTCTATAGAAAAGTTGCTTAGAATCAGATATACTACCTAATTTTATACAAATGAATGAAATAAAAGTCGAAGGAGGAGAGGAAAACAACATTTAACAGTCAGATACCTTGGCAAGACTGCAGAGCAGCAGAGATGTCAGCCTCTTTCAGGACACCACCGAAGGCCATTTTGTATCTGGGGAGAGAAATAAAGAAACATTTTTAAAAGGAGATTCAGTAGGAGCATATATTAGAAATGTGTTATAAACAAGGCAGAAATTGAACCATAAAACTAAAATATTTTTAGTATATCTCTGCTATAACCTGAACTATTGTTTTTGTTTTAGTTATGCATAATAACTGCTCAATATTAACAAGAGGGCTATTGTTTCTTTTTTGCATGTGACCATTCGCTGGCTTGGCACAAGTCGTCAGAACCAATAAAAATATAACATTTCCATGCAAAGTTCATTAAGGGGCTGTTAAATCAATACAGCAACATGTGGGTTTTGTAACAACAACTTTCTGAACATCTGTTATTCTAATACATTGTAAATAAACTCACAACTTAGCAAGTTGCTGTAAGCATGGAATACAAATGACATTACACCAAAATGATATAGGTTTAACATTTAGCCAGCTTTTTAAAACATTAAAGCCCCCCTGCAGTTGTTAATATGTGATGTCCTTTTTCGCAGATGTAGGCCTGGTGCTGAAGACTTGCAGAAATATTTTTTCCAATAACTTTTGTTCCTTGTGCATTTTATAGTCCTTATTCACATGGGGATCTGTTCTTGTTCCATTCACAAGATGTTGTATCTAAATGTTTCTTTTTCCAGTTCCACGTAAGCAGAGATCTTAAAAATGGATGAATATTCCAAGACAGTCATTTTGCAACTCACCCTTAATTCCTCGTTAATTGGACTTTATGCGATCTTCTCAATAAAGGCTTGCACAGGTCTATGTGGTAGGATGCTGCTTATATAGCTTGTAAACTCATCACCTATCCATATACAGAAAGCCAGAGGCTTTGCACAGATCAATTTCTCACAGGGTTAGCTAAAAAAATTGCAAGCTAGTAGCTGTAGTATTTATATCCTATAGGAATGCAAATGGTTTCATGAGCATTCCAATACCATAGCCTAATGAACTTAATACCATTTATTATATGTGGGCTGTGCAAAATCTTTATTTAGTTCAAGACAATTTGTGTCTTGATTCTGGCAATTAAATGTGGTCAAAATCTTTGCAGAAGTAATTTCTTCTCTTGTCACATTTACTGCTTGTATAATTATAGTGACAGGTTTCGTACAAGTTTCTCTTGCTGGTCCCCTTTGAGCTGTGCTGTGAGCCACATGGAACTGGATTAATAATTGCACCCAAGCTAGTACACTCTTCTCACCATTACCATTACCTGCCACCTTCTTAAGGTTTATTTGGAAATGTCAATAACTAAATAAATGAAGGGAAGTGAGATGCATAAAGAAGGGGCTTGACAGGGAGACTGCACATAGTTGGTAAGTAGAGGAACGAGCAAGATTAGCAAAGGTGGGTAAGCAAAGGAAGATACTGTATGTAGATGAGAGGAAGTGTAGATAATCAGGAAAAGTCCAACTAGAAATTAGTAAGAAACTGCTCATACAAATACTGTGTGGCTTTCTAAACCCTAATTACTTTGGTCTATCTTGCACACACCAGAGTTGTTGCCTCTAATGTTTTACATTCTACATTACTAATATGACTACTTCACATTTACTACCAAGGACCTAACTCGCTCAGGGTTGGAATTATAATCACTAGCTATCTGTAGTAGAGATACTTCAGCGCACTGCCAAGCTTTACGTAGTAGTGGTGCTTCTTTCCTCTTAAGACTTCGCCGTAAGTCTTCAATGTACATCATCAAAGGGAACTAGGAGAGCAATCCAGGCAGAATAACTGCTACAATTTGTTTATTTTAGACTACTAGACACAACATGTTTCGGGCCATGCACCCTTTATCAAGTGTAACATCAATTGGTTAAACTTGATAAAGGGCGTGTGTGGCCCGAAACATGTTGTGTCTAGTAGTCTAAAATAAACACATTGTAGCATTTATTCTGCCTGGATTGCTCTCCTCATTCCCTTTGATGATCACTAACTAATGCTGATCCCTAGATACTACCTATGACAAAGTATTAACTTCTTGAGGGACCTTCTTAACTTGGCCAGTTAGGTCAACCAGCCTATACAATACAGCCCAGGTCAGGTCAAGCTCTGCTACATAGAATTTACTATGTATCCCTTTCAGCACAGTCATCTTGCTGCTTCTTTATCTGTAAATCATCCTAAGCTACATTCCTCAGTAACTCATTTGATCATTTCTATTTTCTCATATGGGTATCTGTGCTGCTACCTTGGGCATCTTCCTATTCTGGTTACTGCTCTGTTTTGATTTGCCCCTTCTTTAGGCTTCCTCCTGGTTTCTAGGAATTTATGTTTGCTAGGCTGGAATGCAACTTTTAAAGGACGCACAACCAACCTTCTTTTGCTTTGTTCCTCGCATAGCTTCATGTAGTGACACACCTTTGCTTTTGTTTGTATGCATGCTAATATCTTAAAATGAGTCCAGAAATATGCATTTTTACTGCTCTTAGAGGACCACAGCACTTACCATGTTCCATGAGTCTAATTCCTGGTGACCATCAGTGGTGCCCATATGTCAGAAAGTGCAATAGGCCAAATAACTAATTGAGACCATATTTTCAAGGTTTCCTATGGGGACTGGGTGTCCTACATAAAACACCTGTTTTAAGATTTGTGGTTTATCAATCTTTGCCATTTACCAGGCTAATGTGGGGGTCCCCAACCTTTTTTTAACCCATGAATAACATTTAAAAGTAAATGGGGGGGTACCTTTTAAGGACTGTAATTGGCTATTTGGTAGCCCCTATTTGGCCTGACATCCTACAGGAGGCTCTTGCCTCCAAGCCAGGAATTGAAAATAATCATGTGCTTTGAGGCCACTGAGAGCAATATCCAGAGGGTGAGCAACATGTTGCTCATGAGCCACTGATTGTGGATCATTGGGCTAATGTTGGCATATTTTGAGACAACTCGTGTGTGGGTTTTTGGTTAAGGGTGAAGATGGGCAGCATAGACACCTGCCTGTGGCACTAGTGGGCCACAATTTTGAGTGACTGGCATGGGTGTGTTTGTTAGCGAATGTCCATCTGGGGTGGGTGTGAAAAAGAAAGAGAGAGATGGAGCACTGGGTCAAATAGTATTGCCTCAGGAGCAAATACTATTTGGCCCAACTGTGCAGCAGTGGTGATTAAACTTGATATACTATGTTCAACAGAGGTTATTTAGGGACCTTTGGTTTAGAATCCATGAATATACCAGCTGACTATAAATGCAGCCCTAGAGAGAGCAGAGACTCATGGAGGCACATTTTATTAAAATAGTAATGTCAAACACAGAAGTATGGAGCCAATGCACTGAGTGCCAGAAACACTCCTTGGAAGTCAATGTCTGCAGGCAGGGTATCTTTAAGCAATCATGGGACCATATATGCCTCCTAGCATGCATATGCCTGTTTAAAACTACCCCTGATTCACTCAAGCTCTGTGCCTTTAGCTCCTAACAGGACTCCTGACTATCCCTCCCTGATGACAGCCCTGTCTTCAGGCCTTTAGTTGGGCAGCTATTTGTTAAAATGTTATATCATACCTAATCATACTAAAGACTGCAAATTTTTTATTTAAGGCATTCACCCAGAAAAGGAAATTTAGTATTGCAGCAGCTCTGTGCAGTATCCACAATGTGATATAGCTTGCACCCACACATGAGTGTCAAGAACTGACACTCTATCTAAAATAGGCCTTGCATAAATAGGGAAGAATGCTGCACAGGAGGAATGTTTCTGCCTGTCTGCAGCAGTCAGAGTTAAGTGGTTCTTTTACTGACGTGCCTCTCTAATTACCCCACACAGGAAAGGAGAATATAGCATAGACCTTCCATCATTAAATTCATGTTAAGGCATTACAAGATAATCTGATGTAGCACTTGCTTTGTTTTTCACAGCATAGGCACATGGATAAATCAAAACACGTCTCTGGACTTAAACATGAATATTCACAGAGATTAAAATGGCCTTCATCCATATTCCATATACATATTTATCCTGTTGCATTCACAGGTACATATAACTTTAAAGAAATAAACCCCAAATGTAACACATGTATTCACCTTTTATCACTCACTATTAAATGCATAGTACCCCTACCCCCACCCCAAGTCTGGTGCTGGTACTAGGAGGCCTATTTACTAAAATCTTTTTCACAAATAGAAATGTTATTTTTTATTTCTATTTTATTTCTCTAAAATGCTAAGAATTCAAGATTGATGAAGTGTAAAAGCCACAAAAACTGTAACGCAAAACTGAAAGTAAAAGCTGTTGTTTTCCTATAGAAGTCAATGGGAGCTGCACTGAGCCTACTTGACCTTTTTATTTTAGCCATTCAAACTTTTAGAGGTTTTCGGATTTTCTTTTAACCAGCAATTTTCCAAAAAACTAATTTTTGGAGGTTTTTTCTGGGTTACTGCTATGTTCATTTTAAAGTTTTTTTAAAACCACGGATAAACGAATGTTCTCTAAAACCACGTAATTTATTGATTGCTTTGGGTTATTGCTACCGGGCAAACTTGGTGACTTTTAGCATACCTGTATATGAGAGATAGATAGATATCTTCACAGGGACCTGGAACAGACCCTTGAACTGATTCCAAAACGTGTAGAGGATCACTTTGGGCCCTGACAGATTAAATTTAAGTACAATTTAATTTAGAAAACCTTTACCTCATTTTGCAGAGGGGCAACATTACACTGATTGCTTATAAGTAAATTTAGATTAGCCCTAACCCTTCTTCTGATACATGCTCAACATGCTCCAAACACAACTACATGGTGTTGAACTGAGCTGCCAGGAAAATGGGGAATAACTGTGGGACTCACTTTCAGTGGACCCTTTCCTTCTGGGAACCTTAGCCATGAGCAACCAGTGGGGTGGGGGTGCTTGTGGAGAGAGAGAGAAAGAGAGATAAATATATGACTTGAATGGCTAAACTAGCTTAACATATCAGAAACCAAGGAATTGATCAATGGACCGAGCCAGTGATATGACATAGACATGAGCCAGTGGAAAACATGTTGGATATCACTCCAACTTGCAGTACAGCAGTAAAGAGTGATTGAAGTTCATCAGAGCACAAGTCACATGACTTGGGGCAGCTGTGAAATTGACAATATGTCTAGCCCCATATCAGATTTCAAAATAAAATATAATTAAAATTTCAGTTAATTAAAAAAAACAAAACATGTTTTCCCATGACGGTATACATTTAAATATGTACTGTTGGTCTGAAATCACCTTTCAGGAAACTGTACCACTGATAATTTTATAATAGGATAGTCTTTTTGGGGACATGGGGCAAATTCACTAAAGTGTGGAAATTCGCTAGTGATGCCTTCGCCGCACCTCGCCAGGCAAATTTTCGCCAGTCTGCCGTTAATTCACTAAAATGCGTATTTGCTCTGAGGGAGGCGAAAAGTAGTGAAGTTGTGGTACCGTTACTTCGTCAGGCAAAGTGCATTTACGCTAGCGATTCCTAATTTGCATACGGCACAAAGTTAAAAGTATAATAGAAGTATATGTTACAGCCACTACATTACACTACACAAGCCCAGGAAACTTTTTATAAATAAAATAAAGTTGTGCTATTGCCCTAAACGTGTGCCCCCTGTATAGTTGAGTTGCCATATGTCAGGAAATGTAGGAGAGAAGGAGGGTAACCCCCCCAAAAAAATTATGCTATTTTTCAGACTATCAACCTAAAAAAGTTTTTTTTTCTCCAAACTCCTATCTATTGTATTGAACTTTGCCAGGTCTGACCTGGTGAAGTAAAGTCTAGCCCAAGAGGTAACGTTCAGTAAAATGAGCATCTTGGTGAATTAGCGTAGTTATGTCCCTTTGTCAGTGCTTAACTTCGCCTAGCGTAAGGGTGCGAAGTTGCGCTAGTCTATCTACTACGCTAGCGAATTTTTGACAGGGACACTGTTAGTAAATCGATGAAGTTGTGAAATTACATCACACTGGCGAATTAGTGCTAGCGTTAGAGGCTTCCTTCGAGCTTTAGTGAATTTGCCCCATGGTGTCAGGTTCTGTAGTGGGCCCCATATGCCCAGTCCTACAGAAAAACAGAAACTAGCACTGCTTATATGTGCCACTGGGTGGAACGTGCTGTGGCAAAAGTGCGTAGACTCTTCTCAGACAGGAGTATATTACAAAATGAAATACTATTGAGTCTGTTGAGTCTAGCCTGTCCTATCACGGCAAAGTATTTCTGAGGCAAAGCAGCAATTGGGTCTGACTTGCTGTTGTCTTGAAGCATTTTAAAATCCACATCTATAAATGTTCCTTATAATGCATATGTATTTATAGTTTAATATCCAGTATGCTGAATTAGAATCCCAGTCATCCCTACTTAAACTGCCTATACTAGGTACGACTATAATGCTACCTTAATTTTTAGCAGGTAGAGTTGACACCTTTAAACTTACAGAGGACCAGGAATGCTAGAAGAGACAGATCACAGAGAACAGGATACAGTCCTTTGTTGTCAGGGATAGGAGAGGCCCTGTAAAAGATTTTGAAAAAGAAAATAATGACCAGCATGTACATTGTGGATAGGTCGCTGTAAAGGTCATGCTCAAGGTTAGTATTGTGTGAGAGACTGACTGGAGAGGAAAGAAGGTGTCAATGGAGCACAAAGTCCTTCACCTCTCCCAAGACACCTGCATTCAGCAATGCTGTATTTATGAAGGACAGTTTGGTGGTTGTTGTACGTGGGCATTTCCTAGCTTGTATTTTGTTTATGTCTAGATGTTGTGGTACAGTGTGTGGGACAACTGTAGAGGGAAGGTACATGTCACCCAGGATGCTCTTTGGGACATGGCATGGGAAGAACAACAGAGGCTGCATGTTGTGAGGGCTGTGACTGAGTCATCCTCTGGGGAGGGGAGCTCTCTATATTATTTAATATTTGGGACATGCACACTCCATAGATAATAATATTCACGCAGTGGTATTTCTAAAAGTTTTTATGTAATAAGTTGTCTCTACATACAGAGACAAAAAAATGTTTCTCTACAATAAGGGGCAGATTTACTAAGGATCAAATTTCAAAGTTTGAACGTGTAATTTTTTTAAAGGGCATTTTTGATAAAAAATGGACCGAATAGGTCGGTTTTCGATTGAACTGAAAGCGTTCAAAACCTTCTAATGCATCATTGGATTCGAACGGTTTTAGACAAAATCCTTTGATTTTTTCAAACTTTGAAAAAATCAGTGTAAAGGTTCCAGGAGGTCCCCCATAGGCTACAATGGCAATTCGGCATCTTTTTAACGTGGTGAAGTGTCAAGTTTTTTTAAAGACAATATTTCGAAATTCAAGTTTTAAATTTTTTTCAATTTGAATCAAATTTTGGGCTATTCGAAGTAGCCCAAAATTACTGCAAAATTCACATTTTTTAAATACAAATTTAATTCGACTATTCACTTCGACCCTTAGTAAATCTACCCCTAAGGGTCAGTCATAACATCAACACAAAAATCAAGCACTACATGAGAGCAGACACCCCTGTCAGAGAATGACAATCAACCCGATGTTTCGGCATACAAGCCTTTATCAAGGGGAGCTCTCTACCAAGAAAGCAGGAAGTCTGTGAGAAGTTATTACCAAGTCATTGTCATTTGAGTGAATTCCCACAATGTGTAGATAATAACATACCAGTAGGAAGATCATCTTCCTTTGCTAGAGGATAGGCAAGGATCAGTTATTCCAGTCTGACCAGGGCTAGAAGCATTTTTGTTACAATAAAAAATAAATCTCCATGCACTTGCCCAACTAGAGTGCACCCTCTGAACTGAGAGATAGTCTAAAACGATATTGGCCAAAAGTAGCAGTAACTAACATGTATAACATGCATTTGTTGCATTGCATTGTCATTCATTCTTCAATGATACATTTGCTAATAGAGAACATTAATTACCATTGATTACCAGGTTCAATGAATACCCCTTAACAGCTGTATTAATGTCACATACATTTTGCTGTGCATGGGGGAAAATGTTAGAGTGTTAGGAAAAAATAAACCGGGGGGGGTGGCTTTGGGCTAAGGCAGAGTAGTAGCTATAGCATCACGCTACTTTCAGCTACTTGGGAATCAAAACACAATCCAGATGGAATGCCCTGATGAGGCTGTCAGTTGCAGGACAGGTTTAGAACATGGCAAGATATCCAGGAGATAGTAGGAATGTTCTCTAATGGACACAATCAACAATTCCACTGGTTTGTGTGAGGGTATGAGCATTTTTTTCTTAATCAACTGGATCCTGTTTTGATTCTTAGTAGATGATATTAGCCTGGTGCTACCAACCTGCCCTACTGTCTATGGCTTCTACATTTTTGTAATGCTTCCCAGCAAATAGGGAGATAGATGTTTACTGGTTGTAATATAAATCTTAGTCAGTAAGTACAGTGTGTATGAAAGGAATCAAACTGGATAAAATGTATTGGAATGATAAATGAGGGACAGAGATAGTTAGAGTTAATGACGGGATGCTGGAGAATTAAGTTTCACTTGGAAGAAATTGGAAAGGTAGATTGATGAAGAAGTTAACCTGACTTGGGAAAGTGCACTATAGGCTGCACTTCAGGAGAGGTGAAAGGTTGCGGTGACAGTGCATCTGGGCTGGATACATCTGGTAGCAAAACCATTAGACAAGTTGGTTCCAAAATTGATTTATTGAGAACAATTACATATTGTTATGCCTGGTTCAGTCCAAAGGAAACTGAAGCAAGGATTTCAAGTTTATGGACTTGCAAATGTCAGTGTATGGACTTGCAAATGTCAGTGTAAATACTGTAATGGACAATGTTATTAGTATAAAAATGAGAATAAATATGTTGGTTTAACTTGCTTCTCTGGTGGATAAATAAATGGATCCCACTGGATGATGACATCACAACTTGTCCCATGAGGAGAAATATTGAAGAGGTGTCTGTGTTCCACTAAACCAGGTTCACCTGTATCCGTTTAATGCAAAAACCTTGAGATGTTTCAAAGATTCAGGTTTTAAAAAAAATTAGTTTTTCACCAAAGCCTGGAATTCTGCAATAAAGGAAAAAACAGTAATTAAATAATGCACGTGTTTTCATTTCAGTGAGGAAGACAAAATGCATGTAGATAGATAGATTTAGCTTATCTTTTTCTATACAATTTAAACAGTTATGAGGAAGCTACAGTACGTTTAGAATTAATGATGCTCCTTATTTTATTAATACTGACTGTTGTATAAGACCATTTTCACATTACTAAAGGTCACTGTGACTTGCTTTTCTGTACAGGCACTTTCCTATTCATCAAATTATTGTTTTTGGGAGGGTCAATGCAAATATGAAACTGGTCAGCTGCATAGCAAAAACTACATGTAAGTAAAGCTCAAACCCAAAATGTCAATGTCAACCTTATATGAAAAGTAATTTTAAAGCAAAAACACCCCCTTGTATATTGCTATAAATAAAGTCCTAATATTTATCGAAAATGATCAATACAGAGCAGGATGTTGTATAACTTTTTCTTTTGCTGTACTACAAAAGTGTACTGCATTACTGTTACAAACTGTTAAAGACAACTTGCTGCTTTCATTGTAAGATACAAAGATAGTATTCTAGTACAACCCTACTGTTGATGTGTGGTTGGGTGATGGTTGAGTAGGAGAGGGTGTTATATTTAGTTCAAAAACAGTTGTGAATGTTTTCAAGGGTCATAAATTAGACATTTCAGTGTTAGTGGGGCATTGGAGAAAACTCCTTTTGGCTTGCACAGTCACTTTAATATGCACTAGAGGAAAATACATTAGATAGTGCTTGAGTGGCCTTGACCCTAAGGACCATGAATTGTGTTTAGGATAATACATTTAAATATTGATATGATTGCTTGCCAAGGATGTTTATGTATGTATGTATATTTTTTTTATTTATATAGCACTACTTGTGTACTTACTCACAAAAAAATTCACAATTGTGCAAACTGACTGATTTGATTCACTTACCTTCAACTCCAATTTTACCATCACCATCAGAGTCTCCAGCTGACAGGAAGGCCTTGGTCTCAGCATCAGTCAAAGCCCTGGCACCTGAGTTGAAGTTCTGGAGGAACAGCCTTGAGATAGGTGGTGGAATAAGGGAAAACTCAAATTAGCCGGAGACTACTGAAAGGGTAAGAGCATCTCATTTGTAGAGTGATCTTCCCACTTTAATTATAATAATTAAATTATTAAATTGAATTTAATTATTAATAATTAAGTATTGAGGCCATAATAAATAATTATTTATATCAGTCTTATTTTATGAAAGTGCAACTTTTCTCTGGGCCCAAGTCTAATCTCAGCAGTTATATTTTCCTAGAATTATGGAGATAGCCCAAATTCACATATTCTGTTTAACACCTGAATATGTGCTCTTACTTCAGTTCATCCTCCTCAATGAAGCCGCTCTTGTCCTGGTCAATGATGGCAAAGACATTTCTCACATCATCTGCGGACTTGCTGCTCAGACCAGACTGGGCAAAGAAAGTTTTGAAGTTGAAGGAGTCAGCAGCTGGTTAAGTGGACAAGAGCAATATGTGTTAAACAATATGAAGTAAAATTTCAAATATACTCTTATAACAAATGCAATGAGAAACTGGAAAAAGTAAGCGTATTTCAGTGCAAACTGAACTGATATATATATATATATATATTTCTATCTTGCCATCTCAATCTTTTTGTTATCTGTCTACTTGTATAGAAGAACAGATATACACATACTTGCACACACACACACACACATATATATATATATATATGTATGTATGTGTGTGTGTGTGTAAAAGTAAGTAAGTATGTGTATATCTGTTCTTCTATACACACAAGGAGATGATACATTGGCACAAAAATATAAAAGGAGAAAAACCAATATTTGATTATAATTAAATTATAAGTATCTACCCCAGTTCTATTTTAGTGTGGGCCTTAGTGTAATAGATTTAATGTAGCTAGAATTCCCAGCTTCCCAATACAGCTCTGCTAGTGTGGCACTTAAATTCTGCCTCAGATGAATGCTAAAAGTTTCTGCCCTGCAATAAAGAAATACTATAAAAAGAAACAATGTCTAGAAAGAAAAATTAAGGTGCTGAATTTTAAGATACCTTGGCAGTTCTGCAGAGCAGAGGAGATGTCAGCTTCACTCAGGAGACCACCGAATGCCATGATCAGACTAGGGAGAAAGAGCAAAATAATGAGATCACTGCTATAGTAAAGTGCAGGAACACATCAAGCTATGGGGGAATGAAAGAATTCTAATAACTATCCAAGGGAAATATTTTAGACTAAAGCACATGCAAGTTGAATTGGATATATTTTGTTAAAAACAATGGAAAAGTTAAAGCTTAAGTACCTTTGACTAAGTATCTTGAACATGTGCTTAATATTTATAATTTAATTAATATTTATGATTTAATCCATAAACTTTAATGCTAAAACAAAGGTATGTGCTAAATCTCTTGGCCAACATGAAAAAGTTCCTTTATGTTTAAAATCTCAATGCAAAAATATATCAAAATGCTACTAGCAATAACCCAGTGTGAATTAGTACTCATCTGTATTTTCCTACATGCTGCATTAAGTCATATTTTTTCAGCTATGAGATCTTTAGTGGAAGGCTAGCTCAGGGGCATCCTTTTCATTAGGGATGTGTGGATAATGTTTTGCTGGTGCATATCTATAGATGAAGCAAAGTTGGACAAGTGTAACATTGTAACCTTACTACATTTGGAGCAGGCACCACACTCATCCTGCAAATTAAATCTAATACCCAATCATCCCTATTGAAAGGGATAATTGTTCTGCCAGCCACCCATGGGAGTCCCTTTGTCACCCAAAAACATGACTAATACAAAAATAAACACTTCCTTCACTGAACCCTTAATCAATAAACAATTTATAAATCATGCATCATATTAACTCCTCCTTTCAACGTGTAATATGATAGTTTTGAAACAGAAAAATACATAAACAGTAAAATTAAATAACTCCACAACTCTTCCAGTAAGATGTTCTTGTTAGCAGCTGTTGGCCCGTGCTCAGTTGTTTGTATCAATATAATTTTCCAGTGATTATTTCTTGATCCCAGTGATAGTCCATGGTCTCTGGTTTAAATTGTTCCGTTTTTTAACATTGGAAGCTTTTTTTTAACCATCAAATCCAAATAGCAGTTCATTGACAAAAAGAGTCCCAGACGTGAAAGGTTTTGCAACTCACCCAAAGTCCTCTTTAGCTGGAGTAATGGGATAGAAGCAATCTTCCTGTGACAGATGTGTGCCTGTCTTTTTGGTGGAGCCTCTACTTATATATCTTGTAAACTCTTACCCTAACCATATACAGAAGTCCAGAGACCATGTCCAGATCAGTTTCTCAGCTGGTTAGCTAAAAAACATGCAAGCAAATCACTAAAGTATTTATATCCGATAGGAATGCAAATTGTAGCTCCATGAACAATCCTACCCAAGCCTATAGAAAAGAATCCCATATATTGTATGGGCATTTCCTGATTTTAAAAGATTTAGCTTTTTCCTTATGTAATTCAAAGAGAGGTGCATCTTGCTCTTGTCAATGTTCAATTTGAGTTTTGTTTTTTTATCGTGTTTTTTTTTAAATTTATACCAAACCAGTCAAGGAGTTGCTAATTAATAATTTCTTTCACCTGTGACATATATCTAATAAAAGCATAATCTTGGCACATTTACGCTTACAAATTGAAGCAATACTGACATGTTCCTAAAATGCTAATGAAGATATCAGTTTTACCAAAGTATGGGACTGTGCTGATAGTGCCCCAAAGCATGATCAGTGGCACTTTTCCCATCCTGACCAATCTAATTGCTTGAATTGAACTGTCAGCCATGTTGTGCTGGTTGCATCGTGAGCCCTTCATTGCTTTCACAATTAAATCGGTGCACTTGACAGGGATTAATTGAAGTTTGGGTGGCTTTGGGCATTGCTTTAACTATTTTGGAAAAATATCAAAAGCCAAACCTTTTTAGAATAAGGTAAAGGAAGAGGTACATTATACTATTATACATCTTGGGCATCAAACTGCTCAGTAGATCCTTGACATTCATGTTGATGTTTTATATTTGGTAGTTTTGAGTACACATCTCTTTAGAGTACATTTTTACCCATTCCAGATTGGTCAGAATGTGTGCTTTAAAAAAAAAAAAAAAAAGAGGGCCCATAAATTAATCAAGGCTCTTATGAAACAAAAAGTGCACAGAGGGTACTTCTTTTCCAGTAACCAAAGGGTTAACCATGAAATTTCATATGCACAATTTTAATTTTAGAGTCACTCAATGCCACATACTTTATTAAATATATACACATTGAGAATCAAACTGCTCAGTAGACCCGTAGCATTCATATTTCGGAGGTTTGATCTTGGTACATAGTATTTGTAGGAAATTATGTTGTCATAAAATATTAAACCTCTGAACAATGTTATCAAAACTAATAACTTTAGTAAAGCTTTGCAGTTTGATCATTTGGATTTATTTACCCATTTTGGGAGAATGCATACTCTCCATAAATACATACAAATACATAAATACAGAGGTCAACAAACTTTTTGGCATCTTTACTACACATAAAATATTTGTATGCAAAATGTGTATTTTGGGGTCTTTAAATATCACATAGTTTGGTAAACCTATGCATGTTGGGCATCAAACTGTTTAATAGACCCCCTGGCATTCATATTTTGGATATGGATATTTATCTTGCTTCCTAATGATATGTGGGAAATTAAATGCTACAAATTGAAATTTGTGAGGGGATTTTTAGACATTTCATCAAAACTCAGGGGTTTGCAGTTTGGTAGTTTAGAGTAGAAAGACATATTTTCCCATTTTTAATAGGGAGAATGTGCACTTTCTAAAAAAAATATGTCTTTTGGGGTATATTTCATTTTTATGGCTTGTACATAATATGCATTAAATGTGTTGATTTTGCAGTAGCTGAAATTACAGAAATAATAGATCATATGTACTGTTTTGATTTTGTGGTCCCTACACATACCCACATACCTTGGTAAACCTAAGCACATTGGACATCAAACTGTCACAGTCAACACCTGGCTTTCATATTTAGGATATTGGATCTTGGTACTTAATGATATGTGGGAGATAGGATACTTCAAATTAGAAGCTTTGAGGTGATTATTCAATATTTCTGAAATTGTTATAAAAACCTCACTAAATTGAAGAAAGGATTGCAGTGGAGTGTTTAGAGTAGAGATACATACAACAGAACCCCATTATTACTTCCCAGAATTGATGGGTTTCTGGAATTGATTCTTATTTGTTGCAGCAGGACCTGGCCAAGGGGTAGGCACATGCCTAGGGCGCAAAACTAGGGGGGCGCCAGGCACGTACCTCATCTGTCACCTCTCTGCCCGACTCTATCTGCCCTTTTCTTCTTTCTACATGTGTGAATTGGCGCAAATGAAAGTTTGCATGCACATGCAGGAGTGCAGAAAGAAAAAAATGGCAGAGAGGGAACAGCATGCGAGCGCCAATCCTCCCGGCTTACCTAGGGCGCCTGTTGCGGTGTGGCCCTGGCCTGTGTTGCAGTCCCATTCAGTTGAGCTGTGTTTTTTCTTTCCTGGATTTAACAGTTTCCCTGGGAACCATAAAATCAGGGTTCTACTGTATTAACCCATTTTGGATTAGTCCAAAAATATATGACTTCCTGGGGTAAAACTACTGTCAGTGGAATTACTGGCATTGAAATCTAAAGAATGCTGATTTCTGTACTGGTGCTTTAAAATTCTGGTACTGTGGTGCTTCAGGAGACATATGACTTTGTATTTTTATGCATAAAAGAAAATCTGACAGATTGTTGATATTATGGAAAATATTATTTTTTCCATTCTTTAGGAATTTAGAGCCAGTGTCTTGATACAGAATGGGAAGTGCACAAATATTCCATCATATTTAGGTTGCCTTGAAAAAAATCATATCTAATTTATTGCTCTAAACTAAAAATGCCCCCAAAGTGAAAGAAAACAAAAATTGTCTGGCAATGCAAGTATCAGAAGCACCAAATCTTCTGGTATTGAAAAGGTTAAAGGGAAACTGTCATGGGAAAACATGTTTTTTTTAAAACGCATCAGTTAATAGTGCTGCTCCAGTAGACTTCTGCACTGAAATCCATTTCTCAAAAGAGCAAACAGATTTTTTTATATTCAGTTTTGAAATCTGACATGGGGCTAGCCATTTTGTCAATTTCCCAGCTGCCCTGGTCATGTGACTTGTGCCAGCACATTAGTAGGGAACAGCTTTCTGGCAGGCTGTTGTTTTTCCTTCTCAATGTAACTGAATAGAACACAGTGGGACATTTTACTATTGAGTGCTGATCTAAGATCTACCAGGCAGCTGTTATCTTGTGTTAGGGAGCTGTTGTCTGGTAACCTTCCCATTGTTCTTTGGTTAGGCTTCTGGGTGGGGCAAAGAGAGGGGGTGATATCACTCCAACTTGCAGTACAGCAGTAAAGAATGATTGAAGTTTATCAGAGCACAAGTCACATGACTTGGGGCAGCTGGGAAATTGACAAAATGTCTAGCCCCATGTCAGATTTCAAAATGAAATATAAAAAAATCCGTTTGCTCTTTTGAGAAATGGATTTCAATGCAGAATTCTTCTGGAACAGCACTATTATCCCTTTAAACCAAAATAGGCTGTCAATAAATCAACCAACACTGATACTTTTGCAGCTACAGTACATTAATTAACTCATAATTCCCCAAGGGAAGTATTAGCAAAATTGAAAAACCACAGGAGATTAGGTAAGGTAGCTTTAGCATCAGGCTAAAATCATCTACCTACAAATCACAACAGGATCCATTTGGCATGCCTTAATGAAGTGATATTTTTTAATCAATTTGATCAATTTTTCCTAGTTGGAGGACATGTTTAAAAAATGTTGAGATATTCAGAAAAGTTTTGCAGCTACATGTACTCTGAGGGACAGGATCCCTAATTCCATAGAATGGTGTGGGGAAATTAGCAGTTTTGGGTCATGTACAGAATTTATGGAAGGCATAGCACCAATCATTGGACCAGATTCAATTTGGTGAGAAAGTCATGTGAAAAGTCATGGACAAGAGTCAATTTGAAATGCAATTCAATTCAGAAAAAAACTTGGTCTGACACCTCAGCCTGTGTGTGACTGATTCAAATCAATGTAGCATCAATGACACAGGCTGATAAAAGCTGCTGAACAGCCACTGATAACAGCCTGTGTACCCATAGCCTTAGCGAAATTAAGAGGGACAGAGATGGGTTAGAGTTAATGTCTTGGAGAATTAAATTTCTACTGGAAGAAATGACAGGAAAGCCCGATGAAGATGTTAACCTGGATTTGGGTGAGGACACTAGAAGTTGCACTTCAGGAGTGTTGTAAGGGAATGGAGATAACGCATCACTGCTGGATGAGTCTGATAGAAAACCTTTTAGACCAGTTGATTACAAAATTGATTTATTGAAAACAGTTAGTAATTTTGTGCCTGCCTTAATCCATAGGAAACTGAAGCAAGAATTGCAAGTCTCAACAGTGTAAACAATGGACAGTTTTATTGGTATAAAAATTAGAATAAATATGTTGGTTTATCTAAGGAGCTCTTAAACTGTAGGCAAGGTTAACCATGCTTCTCTGGTGGATAATTAAATGGATACCACCACCAGATGACAACATCATATCTTGTCCTTGAGGAGAAATATTGAACAGGCGTATGTGTTCCACTAAACCAGGTTTCATTTGTATCAGTTTAACTTTGCGATGATTTACAGATTCAGGTTTAAAAAAAATTAGTTTTTCACCAAAGCCTGGAATTCTGCAATGAAGATGGAAAGTACAGTCATTAATTAATAATAATAATAATTAAAATGTTTTTATGTGAGTGAGGAAGACAAAACATTGCATGTTACAGATATATGTAGCGTATATTTTTTCACTCATTCTTACTGTATTTCACGAGCTTCCTGGGTAATACATTTCCACATCTATGGCTTTATTCTTATTATTACTTGTTTTCCTATACAGTTTCCCATTAATCTTTCAAACAAATTCCTGTTTGTCAGGGTCAATACCAAATGTTATTCAATCCAACTTAACTATGTTACTATCTTTAGCACCATTTAAGTTTATTAGTTTCTGTTATTCAGATGGTTGTAAAAGAAAGTAAATATCAAATTATTTCTTGCCAAGGATGCATATATGTTTTACTTATATAGTGCTACATATGTACACAGCACTGTATGTATATGTACTTTTGTGCTGTAAAATTAAAAAAAGCTGTATTACTTATTAGCCCATAAAAATATTTGGACTGATTGTTCTATTTTGGAATTGTACATTTTGTTTTCATTTACCTTCAACTCCAATTTTTCCATCACCATCAGAGTCACCAGCTGACAGGAAGGCCTTGGTCTCAGCATCAGTCAAAGCCCTGGCACCTGAGTTAAAGTTCTGGAGGAACAGCCTAACAAAGAGGGTGGAATAAGGAAGGGAGAACTCAAATTAGCTGGAGAATACTGAAAGGGTAATTCTAATTCATAGAGTAATCTTCCCACTTCAATTCAAATTGTTAGGTCATAGTGGGTAGTTATTTATATCAGTCCTATTTTTATGAAAGTTTAACTTTGCTCTGGGCCCAAGTCTAATCTCAGCAGTTATATTTTCCCTATAATTGCAATGACAGTAAATATTCATATTCACCTAACCATACATGTCCATATACTCTATAACACCTGAATATGTGCTCTTACTTCAGTTCATCTTCCTCAATGAAGCCGCTCTTGTCTTGGTCAATGATGGCAAAGACGTTTCTCACATCATCTGCAGACTTGCTGATCAGACCAGACTGGGCAAAGAAAGTTTTGAAGTTGAAGGAGTCAGCAGCTGGTTAAGATGGACAAGAGCAATGTGTGTGTTAAACAATATGAAGTAAACTTTGTTTTAGCACTATAACATATGATTGCATCTTAAAAGATTGTGTTAAGATAAATGAAGCTTGGAACAAAGGAATACCCCCAACTGACATTCCCTGAGATTTTGGCACTTAAATTTGACTACAGCAGGAGTACTGAGAGTTGCTGCCTCTTAATTAAAAAAACACAAAATGTGTCAAGTTTCAAAACAGTGTCAAAAGAGAAAACACAATGGTGCAAGGCTTTAAGATACCTTGGCAGTTCTGCAGAGCAGAGGAGATGTCAGCTTCACTCAGGAGACCACCAAATGCCATGATCAGTCTATAGAGAAAGAGCAAAATAATCAGATCACTGTTATAGTAAAGTGCAAGAACATAGAAAGCTAAGGGGGGATGAAAAAATTCTAATAACTATACAAGGGCAATATTTTAGTTTGAAGTTAGTTTGTAGTTTTACTGGATATATTTGCCTTAAAGAAATTGGAATAGATAAAGATTAAGTACCTCTAACTATCCTGGGCATTTTCTAAATATTTATGATAAAATATTCATCAACTTAAATGCTTATATAAAGCTTTTTGCGGAAACAAATGCATGCGCTGAACCCTTTGCCTAACATGACAGAAACTCCTTCTTGGTTAAAATGCTAAATATCACATTATGAAAACAAAATGCTCTTAGCAATAACCTAGTTTTTAAAAATATGTTTTAGCTACCGATGATACAATTTGCAACAATGTCTACGAAAGAATATTTGTCTCCTGTGGTAAAAGAGGTCCACTAAATTTTTATCAGAATATTTTTTTCTTAGAGCATTTTTCCAAGTGCAAGCCATATTTTTCAGCTATAGAAACTTTTGCGGGAGGCTAGTTCAGGGGAATCC
>CM044447.1:110182477-110194818 GCA_024363595.1 Xenopus borealis | reverse complement strand
TCACAAGAACTATTTGTTTGCAAACTTTGCCATGACGTCTTTAATCAGTCAAAAAGGGTGCAAACATGGTTGCTAACATTCACAAGCATCTTGCAGTTTTTTTTGCCCTAGTGAAACATATTACATTCCCCCAAAGTGTATTAAAATTTACCAAGCCTAGTAAGAAGAGGGCCTTAATGTTTGTGTATTTTTCTGGCTACAGTGCCCACTTTGATTTTGATGGTAAACAGTGAATCAAAAATGGAGCAAAGAATTGGTTTTTGGATTCAGCGAAATATTGAATCCTCCACAAAAGATCTGAATACAATCCAGTCTGAGAAAAACTAAAACATTGATTTCATTTGTCCAGAGCTTTTCATTAGTTACATTACTGTACTTTAACAGTGTGAATTTGGTTTGGCTGGACAATCCCGCAAAAAGCAGTACGATTTGGCTGAATTCCAAACCATGGATTTGATGTATCCCTAAAAAGGAGGGAGATCTGTATACTGTACTTGGCACTGGATGGGCTAGACAAGACAGCTAGAGTGACATAGGCAAGGAGCAAGGCTGGAACATACCTATAAACAGAATGGAACAAGGTGTGGCATGGTTTAGAATGAAGGAAAGAAAAACTCAAGTCATTTCATAAGACAGAAGTGAAGATAATGGGCCAGATTCAGTTTAGTAAGAAAAAGGGTTCCTCGTGTGAAAAGTCATGGACAAGATTCAATTTAATATGCACTTCAATTCAGAAAAACGTATCTCACTGGTTAATCACAGGAAAACTCTTGAAGTCTATGGGAAAAAAATGGAACTGGAGTATTTTCTCCTCAAATTGAATCTTATTTTCGTGTGATAAGCCATGAGACAACTTATTCTCACTGAACTGAATCTGGCCTAAAAGAAATCAACCAAAAAAGTAACCAGCTTTCCTATTCTGGCCATCTACCCATTTGCATCCCTACTCCTTGATCAGCTAGGTTGCCCACTCACTTTTAAGTTGGAGAGTGGCTGGAGAGCAGGGCAGGTGGTTAGGTACTATAGTTTGTACAACAAGAACCTCCCTATTCCCCAGGCCCCCATCTGTGATGTAAATCAAATCCGAGTAAAAGTGTTCTCTCGCACTGCCTTTTAGTGAAAGTAAGAATGCTTCAATCCTCCAAAATGGTCACCGCAGTCCCTTATGGATATAGTCTTCAAACGATAAATGAGGAGAGCACTCAAACAGCAGATATGCTGTGAAGTTTCTTTTATTTTAGTGACTACAAATACACTTTTTTTTTTTTTTTTTTTTTTTTTTTTTTTGCTGTGAAGTTTCTTTTATTTTAGTGACTACAAATACACGACATGTTTCGGGCTTAACATGCCCTTTCTCAAGTGTAAAATACTAACAGAACGTGCAACTTTATATAGACAACACACTTACACCCACATATTAAATAATTAGTGTTCTCAGGTGTTTCCATCTCAAAGGTGTCAATACTTCTCAGTGTAACAACTTGTGCTTCATTTAAAACAGGACCAAGGCTGTACTCTAAAGAGTTAAAATAACATACTAAAAATGTGCAAGATTAAAAGATAAAATATCAACACTGTGACAAATTCTTATCTTACCAATTATGCATAAATATAAGATAAAATATCAACACTGTAACGAATTCTTGTCATTCTTCATAGTTACTTATGTTTGGTTACATAAAAACATCTATACTGATAATCGATCAGAGTTAGGCGATTTTGTAGTTGTATTTGTAGTCACTAAAATAAAAGAAACTTCACAGCATATCTGCTGTTTGAGTGCTCTCCTCATTTATCGTTTGAAGACCCCATCTGTGATGGTCTGCTCCTCTATATTTATGCCACTGAGTATTTACTTACCAAAAACCCAGTCTCGATGCCCCAGAACTAATGGCTCAAAAGCAGCTACAGAGACAAAGTGGCAATTTATCAATATGAAAAGATACAGAGTAGCGAGACAGGGCAGGTTAGGAGGCAATTAGATGAAATAACTTCCTGCTAAATTACAGGTAAAAAAACAGGCTCAGGAGCATTAATAACTGCTATACTCTTTCTCACAAGAACAAGTTGTACATAAATAAACTTCCAAACAATGGCATGATCGGTTTAGGAAAATCTCTGTAAGGGAATTGTTCAAGGAACAGACTTTGGGATGACCAGCTCAGCAACATTTTAGAGGGAAATAGAATCAGCAGCAGATTATTGGTAATCTAGTTTAGAAAAAAAGATTACAGAGGAACTCCTTTAGGAACATTCTGCAGCAAGACTACAATCAGACTGCTGTAGAAACAGCAAATCATTCCTTTCTTGGGGGTCTAGAGGGCAAGAAGAACCTGAGGCTGCAGGAATGCTAAAGAAAGAAGTAAATATTCCATAATGATAGCAAAGTTTACTACAGTTTGAGGAAAAAGCATATCCTGCCCAGGAACATGCTTCACCGCAGAAAGAATATGATCTGACGCACTAGATTATTGGGTGAGTAAATGTTCCTTCCCACAAGTTCGTCATTCCTCCAGATATTTGCCATCCAAGTTTATCCTCCTTTTGTTTGTATCCTTAGCATAAGCAGACAAGCAAGAGGATTTCTCAAACAAGGACATGGCCCATTCATACTCTTTTGTTTGCATTTTACTAATTGTATATTTGTGAAGGACTTTTATTCCATCTTTCAATCCTTTCTGTGCCACAGCGCCTTTGACATTGCAAGTCAGGTGTTGCCATTGTAGTATAGATCAAAAGGGACATAGGAACCAAAGAATCCACAGTGGTGGTCCAATGGTACATCTGGTAGTATATATTTAAAATTTTTATCATTACAAGAGTTAACCTGTTTATGACAAATTAGGGAATATTTCGTTGAGCTTTAAAAAGGGGATAATTACAGGTTCCAAAGACCTTCTGTTACAGTTCGAGCCTTCAGTGGTGCTTTATGCATAAGATACAAAGTTCCAGTATTTAAGATAACCATACACCAGGTCTGGACTGGAATTTAAAATAGGCCCTGGAATTTCAAGTGCACAGAGGCCCAATCAGTTCCCAACCAGCCCACTAAATAGTGAGTCATCTTACAATAGGCATTTGTCATAACTCACAGATTGCCAGTCTCTGTGAGGACTTTTTACGAGTCACCATAAACCAGAAAATCTAGCTTGGCAGAAAGTTTGCTGTTGGCATGGTTGACAGGTCATTGACTGACCCAGAAGCTTTAGTGGCTCCTCCTCCAGGGCAACTAGGGGTAGGCAGAAGGTTCCCCAGTGTGCTGGGTTCATTTTTTTTGTACATGCCATCTTGTTCAGCCCAAGAACCCATATTCTGTTGGAGCTGCTGCTTCAGTCAGTGGATCAGGTTCCGTTCTCCAATGAAGAAACAAAATACCAGACCAGTGAGAACTCTTGCTTTCTTTTTTTTTCATACTATTTTAACTTCTAATTCTAACATTTCTTGTAACCCCTAAGTGTCCCTTACTTTAAAATGAACCATTGAGTTAACACAAGTATAGTAATTATGCCTTTAAAACAAAAAAACATACCTCTATTTATATACCACAGATCTCACGATGGGTCCCTAACAATTTTTTTTTCCCAAAAATCTCTAAAAATGTAAGGTTTCCTAAAAAAGCTCTATTTATTAAGTGTAAAAACCAAGACCACCACTAATAAAACACTTATCCATGTAAAAGTTGTTGAGGTCCTATAGAAATTAAAGGGAGGTGCGCCAATCCTATTGGGCTGTTTTAAATCAATTCTGACTTTTAGAATTGTCCGAAAAAACTCACATTTTTAGAGGTATTTGGATTTTTTAGTGCCTTATACTCTGTTCATAACAGCAATGCACATTACAATAAAATCAAGTAAAAAGAAAGCAATAGTTTTTTTTATTTGCCTAGTGGTCGAAATTGCAGTTTTGTTATACCAATGCGGTTTTACAGAAAAAAGCAACAATTCACATTTTACTAGAGCAAATTGGCATTTTCTCCAGAAGTGGAGAAATCTCCTGGGCTGACATTAGACCTAGAGAATCGTTAAAAAACTACACAAAAATGCTTCCTTTTGTATTTTAGAGTGCTTTGTCACCAATGGGTGTGGGGCATTATTCATTACCCCTCCCTTTTCCCTCCTCCCCTCCCTGCTGTAATCTGAGCCCAGAGCTATAAGTAAGAAGGGAGAAACTCAGGCAGGAAGTTATGTCACACCAAGCTAATATGACAGCTGCTATCCTAAGCAAACAGAGAGAGCTTCTAGAGCTGTTTACTCAGGTATGGTAAAGCATTCTGCAGAATATATAATGTTTACAGTATTAGTGGTTTGTCTACCATTTGAGAAACTATCACTTGCAGCCTATAATTCCACTATTTATCTCCCTGCTGTTCTCTGTGCAACTGGTCAGTTCATTCATGAAATAGACAATGATTTGCATTTGTACAAGGAATCACCTGACAATTCTGATGGTCTTTTTCAAACATGTGTAGTAGTGATGGGCGAATTCGGGGCAAATTCCCGCGATTCGACGCTGGCGAATAAATTCGCGAAACGGCAGCGAAAATTCGCCTGGCGTTAATTCGACAAAAAAAACGAGTCGCGACGTAACGAAAATGACGTGACGCGCACCAAAAATTATGCAAAGCGCCGAAAACGATGCGCGTCAAAAATGCCAATTCGAGAATTTCTCAGGAAATTCGCAAATTTTTTGGCGAAGCGAAACTTGGGAGATTCGCCCATCACTAATGTATAGCTACAAAAACCCAACCTGGAATTCAGCCTGTGCAGAATTTGTTACATAATTACAGATTGTAATGTCTAGTTCTCAAGTTAGCACAAGGGACATGATATGTTATTTTAGTCTACTCTGAAGGGTATATAGACATAGTGCTTGACATTTACTAGGACTGAAATAAAGGCATTCAAAAAAAAAAAAAAAATGGCGCCACTGAAGAACCAGTACAGCAGATGTGAGTATGGAGAAAGGTTAGGAGTAGGGTAGAGAGACCAGCAAATATGCAAGTACATTGGAATTCCTGAACGATCTGAAAGAAAGTGAAGCAAATAAATTCCTTCAAAACTGGCAGCGACTATCTTTCATTATATAGAAAAAGAGAAAGATAATTGTAACACAATCAATATATATTTTAATATACTGTATTTATTATAGATTTGCTGTATTTTAGTTTAAATACCTGCAGAATTTGTTGGAGCTATATCAATAGATCATGTCAGATAATTTCTAAACACTTTTCCAGATGCCTTGAACTGAATTTTCATATGGGATTTTCAAGATTTACTAAATTCACATGAAGGATTCGAAGTTCAATCGAATTCTCAAAAAAATTCTAATTCGAACTTTCGAATGTTTTTGAACAACATTTTGACCAGTAAATTTTGACAATTCGATTGAATCAAATGATTCTAATACAAATCTATTCGAATATTTGACTATTCGACTGTCGAAGTACTTCCCCTTTAAATTTTTATTCGACTGCCTAGTTCGCCAGATCAAAGCTACCGAATTGGGTTTCATTATTTTTGATCGAATAAAAATATTCGATCGAATGGTTAAAATCGTTTGAATCGAATGATTGGAACGATTTTATCGATCGAATATTTCCTATTCGATCGTTCGACATCCACAATCATGTAAACATTAAGGGGCAGATTTATCAAATTCGGTCGCATTCAATAGATCTGATAAATATATATTTGATTGCTCGACTATTCGCCGGTCGAACAACTTGCCCTTTAAATTTTTATCCGACTGCCTACTTCGCCAGATTGAACCTACCGAATTGCAATAGAAGCCTATGGGAAGCCCCCATAGACTTTTTTTTAGTTAAAGCTGTTTTCGTGACTTCGGGTCTTTTCGCCTCTTCAAGACTTCAATGTCGGCTCCTTTCATGACATTGGGTATTTTCGCCTCTTCAGGACTTCAGTGTCTGCTCTTTTCGTGATTTCGGGTCTTTTCGCCGCTTCAGGACTTCGCATATGTTCATCACTTCCACATAAGGGACAAAGTATTTGGCAGCAGGGCTTCAGCGCTCGCAAGAGGGGGGCCCGGCTCTTCAAAAAGTGCAGCACTGCAGGGCCCCCCTTCAGCCCTGGGCCCGGGACAATTGTCCCCCCTGTCCCCCCTGATGGCGGCCCTGCACATGCTTTTTCCTGAATGCTAAAATATTGCACTGCTGTACCCATCTTTAAGTTTTTTTGTGAATTGGCAAAATGGCTTGCAAATTAGACTGGTGTTTGCATGATTGCACCCACTGGGCGTGGTTGCTGTGCTCAAAAATAACGTTGACAGCAACTTAAATTCGCAAGTCGCGAAACTGTTTTGCAAATATTTTCTCCGCCACCAAAGCTGTGGCGTGTGCAAATAAATATTCCCAATTTGCCATTTTTAAAAACCTCTTGCAGACATTTGCAATGTGAAAAACAAATTTGCAAATCTGTTTGCACGCTCTTATTCAGCTTTATAAATATAACCAAGCGCAGGGCTAATATATTCACTGTGCGACCCAATCCGCCCTGCGCAAAGTTTATAAATGAGCCCCCCTTGTCTCTAGCATTCTGCATAACAGGTCCCATACCTGTACTCACAACTTTTTGTATACATACTGGCAAAGTGCAAGTCCACACTCCTCAAGTGTCAGGAACATTCAATACTTGGATATTGTAAACACCCCCAGCAATTTCATCAGTAGATTTTAGATTTCATGCAGCTTAGCTGCAATCAAATACTGTTTGTAGGAAAGCGGCAAAACTAAAAGAGTCATTTGCAAACTGGCCCACAAGGTGCACATTGCATAGGGATGCAATTAATCCCATGCCTAATTTGTATATTAAAATTTTAGTTTAATAAAGCAAACCAGTACTTGGTAATTATTTGCAGATTTCACACTAAACGGGTGCAATTTAGAGCTCTTGATATCATTGATGATTTATTTTATTTTATTTCCGGCAGAGGCATAACTATAAAGGAAGCTACCAGAGGGGCCAGGTGGTATTCTGTATATTTTGGGGGCCCTAACATTAATTTGCTGTGGAGCCCAGTTACATCTAGTTATGCCACTGATTTCTCAATGAGCGGTATTTGGATATCCATACCTTAAGTCTACATCAAAATCATTTAAACCTTAATTAAACCCAATATGATTATTCTGCAACTAATATGGTTTAATTACAAAAAAAGTGAAAGCCTTTTTAAAAAAAAAACTTCCTTTATTTAATTCTTAACTTTCTGCATAACAGGTTTCTGGGTAATGGATCCTATACTTGTACCTTAACATAAGGTAATCAATGTAATAAATCAATAACATTTTAAAAGTTTTACAGGGAAGGGCTTTAGTCACGTACAGGAAAATGTGTTGCGGAGGCAAAAGACTCTCAGGACCTTGTGCTGATGAGTTCAAAACTGGGTGTCTATGAGTTGTATTTATGGATCTGCAACTTTAGACCTGTCTCTGTGCTGGTTTCACGGTGGGTCAGTTGCTGCAGAACAATCTCACTGAAGGCACAAATATAGATTCTGCATGAGTAGCCTTTTTTGACACTTTCAAGTCTGATGGCACTTTCCTGCCTTATTGCAGAGTTCTTGCCATTGGGAGGGCTGGGGGCTTGATTTGACACAGTCCCTCCACATTTGGCAGATTTCATAGGGTAATATACAGGAGCATCTGAAAAAAAAAATTAAGAAAATTAAAGATATTGACAACAATATGCAGATTATTACAGTATCCCCAGCCCTACAAGGTAAATCCTATGCTGGTCACCTTTACTAGTTTGCCACTCTCACTAGTTGTTCCCTCTAATTTCCCTTTCATTTCTGTGTAGGGCATGCATTCAAAAAAGGATAAATTCAAGTTTTCGGGGGTATTTTTTGGTCAAAATTCTATATTTTTTGGGTGAAAAACAACAAAATGTTCCCAGATTTATTATACACCATAGCTGGAAATAGCTTGAATCTGAAAATACACAATCTAAAACCAGTCAAGGTCATGTAGATGTCAATGGCAGAGACCCCTTGAATCAACTGAAGATGTTAATAGCCTTCATGATGTTCAAATTTCTTTGTTGGGTTTCGCACTAAAACTCAATCAATTTGAGTTTTCAGGATTCTCATCTTGAATTCACTGGTTCCAGTTTTTTTACAACAGCTCTCAAAGCTCTAAATGCAACCCCTTAAATTTGCACAGTCCCAGCAGTTGTTTTACCCTTAGCTCACAGCTTAAAGGGATCCTGTAATGGGAAAACAGGCTGTTGTTTTTCCATCTCAATGTGACTGAATAGTACACAGTGGGACATGGATTTTTACTATTGAGTGTTGTTCTTAGATCTACCAGGCAGCTGTTATCTTGTGTTAGGGAGCTGTTATCTGGTTACCTTCCCATTGTTCTGTTGTTAGGCTGTTTGTGGGGGAAAGGGAGGGGTGATATCACTCCAACTTGCAGTACAGCTGTAAAGAGTGATTGAAGTTTATCAGAGCACAAGTCACATGACTTGGGGCACCTGGGGAATTGACAATACAGGTATGTCTAGCCCCATGTCAGATTTCAAAATGAAATATAAAAAAAATCTGGTTGCTCTTTTGAGAAATGGATTTCAATGCAGAATTCTTCTGGAACAGCACTATTAACTGAAGCATATTGAATTTTTTTTTTCCCATGACAGTATCCCTTTAATGTACAACACCCCTACACTCATTTCACTTTGCTGAAATTTCACTCATTTCTTACTGAAATGACCCAAGTTTCTGTTTGATCACTGATCAATGATTCCAGAAAAAATATACAATGGACCAGATTAAATTTAGTGAGAATAAGTTATCTTGGGGTTTATCATGTGAAATCACTGTAAGGATTCCTGCTAGTTTTCGCCTGCGTCGGACTGGGCACAGGCGTGAATACGCACCATCAAGCCGGCGTCCGTTTGGTGCCATTCTGGGCCAATTTAAGGAAGCCTTGGACTCTGGATCCTTGCCCGATTATAGGTCAAGTTTACCTTGTTCCTGGGTGCTTTTCTACAACTTCCTTGTATTACCTGTGTATGACCTTGCCTGAACTACGGATTACTGAACCCTTGCCGCCTGGACTGACTTCTTGCTTGGACTCTGTTTACGCTTTATTCTTGATCCCTACCTGTACCGCAAACTATTCCTGGACTGGAGTTCCCTCCTTGGTCCTCACAACCACCGGAGCCTTTGGGTCTTACAATCGCATGGACAAGATACAATTTGGGGACAATTATTTATTTTTTCTAAATTTACAAATGTATCTAAGTACAGGTGCCATGAATTTTGGGCTAAGCCAAAAGTCTACTATTTTTTTTAGAAACATTGGGCCAGTTTCAAATCCATGAGATATAGGTTTATCACGTGAACATTCACAGATGAGATTCAATTTGAGATGAAATTCAATTCACACAGTTTATCGGGTGAAAACTCTATTGAAGTCTATGGGAAATAAACTGAAACTGAATTAAGAGAAAAGTTTTTTTCTCCTCTAATTGAATCTCATCCATGACTTTTCATGTGATAAACCATGAGATAACATTTTCTCACTGAACTGAATCTAGCCTGAAAACCCTGTTACTGTTTATGGGGAAAACTGGAACTGAATTTGGAGGATTTAGCTGTGTTAGCTGTGGCCTACCCTCCCAGATTCTCATGCCAAAATACAAGGACAATTAAATGAGTACTTGAAATTATTTAACTGTCTCAGGCCCCTGAACCAAGAACAAAAAGCTAAATGCAATGTAAAAGAGATGATGTACTGTATTAATAAGCCTCCAACATACTGTATAAGGCTGTGTTGACTTGAATCGTGGTAGCAAGCAAGGAGTATTTTTACTCTGCTCCAGTCGAAAAGAAATCCTTCAGAAGATGTGCAGTCAGATATCTGTGTTGATATGCTAAAAGTAGGCAAAAACTTGATCCCTGCAGAAGAACGTGCATTGACTCTGCTTAAGCTGCTAATAGATACTCTGTGTAGGTTTAAGAAGGAGTTCAAGCATTCAACTGACAGTTTTAAAACCAGGTTTAACCCTTGCCAGACTTTGTGGATTCTTTAACTCCTAGACTTTTTAAATGGAGTTGTCTACTATAATTTCAATTTGATGCCTTTGTCCAAGACATGTTAGAAGTAATAACCAGTAGTATGCAGGGTTAGTGTTAGGTTAAATTGAACTGCTAAATATTAAAATGGACCATTATAAAAATCTTCATAGAAAATGTATAGAATATTAAAACTTCCATAGGGTAATATTTAATAACATCCACTTTACTGCTAGTGGTATGTGTTATAATAATAAATTCATTAGGTAGATCTTCAGTTCCTTCCATATGAATAAGAAAATATTACATTGAAAGATTTATCAACTTATAGGAACATTTCTTTCTTCCCCAGGAATCTTCATGCATAAGTTGTATAAAGTATTCAATGCAGTGAGATAAATATCACAGTAGCATCACAAAGGATTATTTAAACCCTATTTCCGCTGTTCTTTTGGGCAAAATAATCAACCAGTTGGGCCACCCAGCATATGGAACGACCATAAACACCTCTATTAAATAGTACAATATTATTCTCTTTAAAACATAAAGTATAAACAGAATGGAGACATTAAAGGGGTTAGTCCAAATGCCAAAAAATTCTAAAAATTCAAGTTGTTTTTTACTATAAAATCCGGATTTTTTGTGAAAAAAAAACCTTGCATTTTTTGGGATTTATTATACCCAGAGGATGGAAAAAGTCCAAAAAACGAAAAGCCGGCATCTCAGACCTGCCAATGTTATATATAAGGCAATAGGAAAAGTCCTGAAGATATCCTGATCATGTAATAATCCAAAGATTTTGTGTCTTTTCTGGGCAAAAATCATAAAAAAACGGAAATATTCTTACAATTTGATGTTTCTAGTTTTTTACCGCACATGAAATTTTCTAGAAAATGTATTGATAAATCCATGCAGATTTAGTTGAGTAGATTTCACAAAACAATAAGATATTTTCAGATTTTGATAAATAACCCCCTAAATAACATTGTCCACGGCTCAATAAACAGCTCAGAAATATTTTCATGGGTTACTGCTGCTCAGGTCCAAAATACACTGGGACACTACAGGAAAGGTAACTGAGGCTTGCAGAGAAAATTATCATCACTCCTTCAAATGGATTACAATACTACAAGCCATAGCAAACTGCCAAAAAAGTTATTGGCCCAGAGGCTGCAAAAGTTATAAGATGTCAAGGTTTACCTTGCTGGTGTGCCAAGATATTCAGAGCATTCATCTCTGGGGTCACCACTCAAACAGAAACTGTTATCATCCTCCATCATAAAGTCCACAGCCTTAAGGCCCAAACAGACAATTAAGAAAACCATCACGGCGGCCATCATGCTCTATGTGTATTGTTTTTGTTAATTTTTTTCTTGAGGATGATTCTTCTAGTTTTTTTCAAAATGGAATGAACAGCTGCCCTAGCTTTTAAGCCTCATTTAATTGTTACTCAGTCCTTTACATAAAATGTTCAAACATTTATATAAAATCCCTTCCTTCCTTTCACTGCTAGCCATTATGCAATGATGCCTTCAATTAGTTTGCATATACAATGCACATGAGAAGGTTCTAGGCTGGCTGAGCTGTAGACCATAGGAGAGCGTCGCCAGACTTGATCAAATGTTTATTTGTTGCATTACTGCAAAAACGTTTTAGATGGTTACATTAAATATTAGAAGACAAATATTGAAAGCCAATTGTCACACACTAAGACAATAATGAGTGAAAGATTCTGCATTATGCAGAGCTGTCCAACTGGAGGTCCTGGAGAGTTTTATGACCCTTAGTATTCCCAAGATCATTAATGTCCAGCTAGTGATAGGAGCATGTGTTACATTGGACTCACACTGCAGGCTAGGGTCTTCGCTAAGCGGAAGCATTCCCTCTATGGTGTAGTGCAACTGCAACACCCAGACTACTGTACATACAAAAATGATTGGGCTCCAGGAGGTTCTTATGATGCAAACAAAGAACTGTTTATTAGTCCGAAGACAATCAGGTTTACTCACGTACACAGATGAGGTTTGGCACATGACACACAGTCAAATCAGGTAACAGGTAACACAGCTGAGGAACAGACTCCATTAGGCATTTACAGAAACTCAATACCACCATTCCCTCCAGGAAGTTGTCAGGAAGCAGCCTCTACAGTCTCTATAGTCCCTCTTCACAGAGGTCCCTGCACTCAGGCATTTAAAAAGCCTCTGGGAAGCTACTCCCTCCTGCAAATACTTGTTGGAGCTTCGGCTGCTCTTTCTGCATACACTATCTACCTTTTTCTCCTAGAGAGACTATTACAAGTCTGC
>CM044447.1:110143127-110159801 GCA_024363595.1 Xenopus borealis | reverse complement strand
AAAAATTTGGATTATTTCATTATAATGGAGTCTATGGGCCATTCCGTAATTCGGAGTTTTCTGGATAACGGGTTTCCAGTTAAGGGGTCCAATACCTGTAATTGTATATTTGTCACATTGAAATCTAATTTCTGGCCATTGCGGCTTAAAATAAATATTTATGAAGCTGTTATTTGATTTTAAGTGATTGAGTAAAATTCTTGTACAGGACTGGAATCCATTATCTAGAAAACCATTATCCAGAAAGCTCAGAATTACAGAAATGCCGTCTCCCATCGACTAAATTTTATCCAAATAATCCGAATTTAAAAAAATTATATTCTTTTTCTCCTTAATAATAAAACAGTACCTTGTACTTGACCCAAACTAAGATATAATTAATCCTTATTGGAAGCAACACCAGCCTATTGGGTTTAATTCATTTTTAAATTGTTTTCTAGTAGAATTAAGGTATGAAGATCCAAATTAGGGAAAGATCCATTATTTGTAAAACCCCAGATCCAGAGCATAACTGGATAACAGAACTGTATAATGATCAACTTCGTCCATCCTCATTTTTACATCTTGAAATATTGGTGCCAAATATGGTGAATCGGTGGCATTACAGGAAATACACAATTGTATAAATATGCTGTTAATATTATACCACACTTTACGTTGTTTATCCATGTGTGGTGCAAGACCATCGTAAATCAAGTAGCATCTATTTTGCAATGAATACATTCCCACAGGCTTTGATGTCACCACAACTTTATAAACTTTGGAAAACTTATAGACACAATTGCATGCTCATGTTTTGTCACTTGCGTGGTTCAGTTTTGCGTCCGTTTGAACTTGCATTGTAAATGAGGCTGAATGTTTTTAACAGCAATTCTACAGGGATAGGCTGAGCTTAGTGAGTAATCTAATTCTGTTTGTGGTTTTAATAAAACTTGATTACATTGGTTTTATACTTGTCACTGTTCACCATAACTGTTCTAAGACAGTAAACACAGCCGGAGAAGAAAGTTCTGTAGTTGATCACAGGTCAAAGTCTTTATTTTTAAATCCTCTTTGAAATGAAATTTGACACAGTTATCCATAACATGTCCTACTATGATTTCACATAGCAGAGCTAATCACTTAACACAAACTCCATTTAGCAAGCAGTGTTCCCTAACCTCTGCACATATATGCACTAATACAATAATACCACTGTTATTTGTGTAGCGTGTGCCACAATGTCACCAAGGATAGCATTCAAGCGCCTCATTATAAGGGAGTTAGAAAAATAAAACACCAAGTGGCTGACACAATCTAGCATTGCTCACATTTAGTATTACAATTATCTGTTCATTCTTAAGATGCTTGTCAAGTTTAAGGGGCTCCTGGTGATATTTCCCTTCAACTCACTACAGAAGAGGCAGAGTCTGCAGCTGTAGGTGGAACCAGAAGTTATAAGGGTCCCATGAGGCAATAATTAATTTACAATTTCAAAAAATATTGGTAAAAAAAAAAAGTCAGCCTCCAGTCATTTTTTTCGGGCCTGAAAAATAATTTGTTGTCTGGCGCAATAATATCTAGTTACACCACTGAGCTCAGTATAGCAATATACAATACAACAACTCATTTGAACTGATTTAAAGGACTACCAGGTGTCATCTCAAATGTAGAGCTCTACCACATTGAGGAAGGAATCTCCATACCCCTTCCTGCATAAAGGTATGCAGCCTCTACTTCATTTATTGGTGGATAATAGTGAACGGGGTCAGTTCTTTACAGGGCCACACACATCAAGTCTTCAGTATGTATACTGTATATGCACTTGCTACTATAGTTCCATGCTTCAACTATTATCCATCTATGCAAACCAAGAGAGGGGTAAAAGGTGGTGGTATTGAAGTCAATGACAGATATGAGGAAGTCCAGGATGAAGCCCTAAAAGCCCACCACCAGCCCCATAAATAGTGACTATCTATGGCATCTTACAGCAGCTCCTATCATGGTATGCCACAGTCCACATCCATTTTTTCAAAAGCGCTAACATATTTTTTTTAATATTTGATTTTGAAATCTGACATGGGGCTAAACATGATAGTTTCCAAGGTGGCCTTAGACATGTGACTTGTGCTATGTTAAACTATTGGGTGGGATAGAACAACAAAAGCCCATCAACAAGTGACAAAAAGATATTAGTGCACTTACTTATTTTCAATGTCCCCCCAACTATCAAATCAGAGTTCCTGGGAAGAACGACCATTTGCTTTCCTAGGTTCACCAAAATGCCCTACTTGGAGGTCTGTTAATTTCAGATTAGGGGTTTAGTCCTAAATGTTACAAAAACTACAACTAACTGACATATACCATTTTTCTACAGCTGTACTGATTTCATGAGCAAAGGGGGGGGGTGGCAGATCAGACCTTCAGTTGGAGCTTGAGCTGAAAGCATTTCACTACTGTAGATGCTTATCATATGATGGACCAATAGTCAAAGAAAATACTGCTGTGATTAATATATACAAATTTACTCTAGAATGAAAAGTCTAGTAATACCAAAAACGACTCTGTCTTTGGTGCATTTACTTGCAATGCTCATATAAGGGCACATTTCAAAATGCAAGTGCAACAGGCAAAGTGCCATTTTGGTGATAGTTTGCCATGTTTTAAATCCACAATGCAGCATTTCCCCCGCAATTCAAGGGTAATTCATAGTCATGAGGGGGTATTGTGTGTGATGAAAATTCCATAGGCAGGATGGCATGAGTAGGAGCGGCATTTCTGCTTTACAAAATGGAAATTCAGATCTTAAAGTTACTAGACTTACTAGGATCTCACCTTGCTTCATGGCAGGAGTGTCCCTGAACTCACTGAGGGAACCCTGTAATTACCATCAAGGTTGTCTTGTGTCAGTAGGTGTACTTGCACATAATTGGGAACAGGAGAAAGTATGGACATAATGATGCCAGCCACACCTGCAGGGCTTTGCTGTGTCACTAGGCACACGTGTACAGATTCAGAATAGGAAGAAGCCAATGTCAAGCTCAACTATACAATAGTGCAAGGAGCATCTTTAGACACAACGAATGGGTCAATGTGCAAAATGTCTACTATTTATTTCTGAGCAAATGCGGCTGTGCTTTTTGCGCCACTCCTAGAATTCTAAATACAGATATTTGCATTTAGAAATTGTTTTGCTTCGTAGGGCTTTCTAGCCCAAGTCAAGAATATGTACAATGTAATATGTGAACCTTCATGGAAAGCAAGGGACAGAAGGCTGAAGGCTTGGGTTACACAAAAATTATAATTTGCAACGGGCAATGAAATTGGAATTGGCAGCATTGTGTAATAAACAGAAATAGCTGTAATGCTAATTCTCATGTACATAGTCCTTTAAGGCTGCAGTAATCTCAGCAGCACAACAAAGGATGCAAAAAGGATGTAGGCACTGGACACAAATTTGGCACAGCAGAAGAGTGGAAAGAGAAGTAATAATCACTAGATTATTTCACAATAACTGACGCCCAGCTGTTATTCTTTACTGCTATTATTACAGTCATGGAATTTCTTCCCAGATCGTAACCCCAGTGACATTCTGAATATTTTAGTTCTTTTTTGAGTGGGTCTGTGAAGTAGAAAGTCCCATTAAACAGTCTGATGTAAATGGTTATACATTTACACTGCAAAGGGAAAATACAAATAAATAGAACTGGTTGCCAAGTATTACAGCTGCTGCTTTCTGCACATGGTATCATTGCTCTTTAGTCCCTCAACCTTTGAGTGGACAAATGGTGTTGAAATCTTATATGATCACTCCGAAATGTGCAGCACTTTGAATTTCCAAGCTTTTCTTTTAAAAGTGTTTTTTAAGAGGGTTTATTTTTTTTATAAAATAGGGCCATTTATCGTTACACTGGGGATATACAGAGTTCCACTAAATCCTAAGTATTAGACTAAATAAAAGTCTAAATCAAAATATCAACTGGCATTTGCAATTCTGGATACAGCTGAGACACTTCAGTTATCCAGTGTGTTCAACTTATTTGATATTCTTGGTTGGGATTCAGTTTACCAAAAACAAAAGATTATTTTAGGTGCAACAAGTTCAATTGTTTAATGCAACAATTTCCCTTAAACCCAAATCTGAGAAAGGCATGCACTACAAAAGATGAACCTATACCAGGCGTGTTAATCGTTGATAAAATAACGTCAGTTCAGTCTTACATGAGGTCTTCTATTGCTAGTGTAATCTTTCATAGATTTCTGTCATGATTTTTATGATGTAGTTTTTATTTCTAAATTACATGGTTTACACTGCAAATAATGAACTCTGCAATATAAAATTTAATTCCTGAACCAGCACGTGTATTTTTTTAAGTTGTATTGTAATAAATACCATTTTGCCTGGTCATGTGCTTTCAGAAAGAGCCAGCACTTTAGGATGGAACTGATTTATGGCAGGCTGTTGTTTCTCCTACTCAATGTAACTGAGGGAGTCACAGTGGGACCTGGATTTTACCATTGAGTGCTGTTCTTAGATCTACCAGGCAGCAGTTATCTTGTGTTAGAGAGCTGCTATCTGTGTACCTTCACATTGTTCTGTTGTTAGGCTACTGGGTGGGACAGGGAGGGGGGTGCTATCCCTTCAAATTGCAGTACAACAGTAAATAGTGACTGAGGTTTATCAGAGCACAAGTCACATGACTGGGGGCAGCTGGGAAACTGACCATATGTTTAGCCTCATGTCAGATTTCAAAACTATATATAACAAAATCTGTTATAAAAAAAAATATATTTTCCCATGACATTGTCAAATATATAGATATAGATATGCTAGAACAGAAAAAGTATTGGGATGTAGACAAATCCCAAACACAATTCTGGAGTTGATTTATCCCCACCTTAACAGATCAGTAGTACCAAATATGATAACTGAATTGTTTTGATGCCAGAAATATTGAAGTCTACCTTTACAATAAAATCTAACCCAGCAGTTGTCTACTGCTTAATGGCTAGCTAGCTTTAAACAAGGCTTCTCACCAGGGTGACCTGAGATCCTATGTGAGATACATTTTTTGCACCACTGCAGGATTTTGAGCCCTAAATATGACTAATTAGTTATTGAAATTAACAAGGGAAAATAAGCAATTATACAGCAGTGTTCAAACATTTTATTTAATAAAAGTGGAACACATTTAGTAAATCCTAGGAATGAATCCAAGATTGTGTTTTTTGCATCCATAGTAAATACAAACTGACACAGAAATATTTTAGGAATAAATATCTTGGCATTGATAACATTCTTAACTGATAATACAATTTTAATTCAGACAGGTATCTGACTACCATATATAGTTCCATATAAGAAGTACAGTTTACAAATAAAGACTATCATACAGCTAGAGCTCTGCTGCCCTAACACTCATGATAGTCCCTCATAGATGCAGGTGGAGAATAGGAGAATAGTGGTTTATAAATGAATGAAGCAAAACAATACAGCCCTGGCACTGGCCAAACCTCAATTAAGGGGTTCCACACCCAGAATTTGTGGTGGGTGCATGCTTCTGAGGCTAAGAGGCAATCTGCACTTTCTGATCTCTTTCAGCCCTGACCAATAAGCGAAAAGCAGGTATGCACTGTTTGGGGGTGGGAAGGCAGATAGAGGAAGGTGTGGCGGCTGCTGAGAGGAGCACTGAAGTTGGCAGAGGGGGGCCCTGAAGTTGGTGGAGGGGGTGGAGGCCCTGAGCAGTGCTTGCAGCCCTGGTGTGGCAGTGCCAGTGGGCATGGACCCCCCCAGTCTGATACTGACCATAAAGACACACTGTTCCTTTAAGTGCATTGTTTACTTTCACTAATAGGGGTTTGTCATTGGGTTCTAGTTCATCTACTCCTACACACGTTTTTATGCCAATTTTTTATTTTTAACTATTTGGGTAAGTGACACATTATCAATGCACTGATAAGATTTAGTCTGTATAATAATTAAGAGGCCTTCTTAAAAACATCTTTCAACTCTCTGCTTTTTAGCTATGCTTTTCACAGATGACATATGCAGATAACCCTCTACCACTGATTAAATATATGTCCATTGCTGATGAAGTGTTCTTCATAGGGCTACAAGAAGCTGCTTGAAAAGCTATAAGTTTCTACTGTGAAATATTCTGTCTTGAAGACATAGACTATAGTTGTCATCTAATTTCTCAATGAAAACCATTGTGGTTATTTAGTTAAGTACTAGGTCAGCCCCCTGTTCCTGCCATGTTAGTCTTGCCTGTGAAGTCTGAAATTCAGTAACATGAAATCAAAAAATGACCTCAAGAATATTGCAGAAGGGGGTTTGGCAAGCATAAGCCTATAGTTGGAGAAACTGGTTGTTAGATAAGATTTCTGCAACAGTGATGGAGAGAAGGTCTTGTGAGCCTGGAGCTGAAGATTATAATAAGGAAATTCCTGGAAATTAAAAAAAAATTACTTTTGTTTCAACATTTAAACTTTTTTTTATTATTTGTAGTTTTTAAGTTATTTTGCTCTTTCCTCGTGGCTGTAATCTTGGCCCAAGAGCAGCCAACCCAGCTTGACAAAATCAGAGATGATATGTGGATCTATAATATGAAGCACAAGCACTTTAGTGAAAATGGAACATACACAAGGATCGGTCATGGAGCTTGCTTAACATCAAAACAGAAGCATCGAAACATGGAACAAAGAGTACTGATGTTACCCAAGGTTAAAGAAGAAGGAAGTAAAGTAGGATTATTCAGACTGAAACAAAACAGTAAGTTATTTTTATAATTTATAATAGACCATTTATACTGCTCTTTTGTGTGACTGACCATTAGATAAAACACATTCTGTGATCCATGTTTAAAACAGAATATAATTACTTTGGAGCTGAAAGGGAATAGATTATGTAATTATTAGCAAACGTTTGACCCCAGTAGATTGTGGACTTTCTCAAAGGGAGTTGTTATAAAGAAAGCAGAATGCACTTATGTTTACATGTTCAAACCGTCCCACAAAACATTTTGCCTACATACACAGATTTTAAAATTCCAAGCCACAAAGGATAATTATTTAAATACTAATATTCATCCAGTTTTATGTTCTCCACACCTGAGACTTTCGAGACAACATACCTCATATCTGACTGTATTTTTACAAAGTGGTCCAAACTGCATCTCCAGTTTTCCATTGCAAATTCAGCCCCTGTGAACCCCCCTTACTCATATAGATTCTGTTCTAAAGCTAGCCTTGGTACTAGTACCCTTGAGGGCAGAGCCTCCTGCTTGGTTGTAAGAGCAGTTATCTAAGTTTATAAAAAAACCCTGTGCTAAAATTACCAAAATACTGAACTGGATGGGAAAGGATAAAGAATAAAAATTGGAAATGACTATTTTTGCTACCTAGATATTAGGAATATGTAACAAAGTTTGGGGTTTTAATGAAAAGATTTGTGAATTAGAGATAGATTATGAGTTGAATTAAAACTTTCTGTTCTAAAGATAGGTGACAAGGCAGAAGATGCATGAATATTATCACTTTCTATATTTTCCAACTTTTGTAAACTATAATAAGGAAATTAGAAGTCAGCAAGTAGTTTTATGACCAGATACAGACATTGGGCAGCAGGACAAGTACTACAAGGCTATTTCTAAAATCCTTTAACCAGATTTAAGTCAATGAGAAGAAGGTTTATCATGATAAAAGTCATGGAGGAGATTCAATTTGAGATGCAATTCAATTCAGAAAAATACATCTTTCTGTTTATCCTGTGAAAACTCTATTGAAGTCTATGGGAAAAAACTGAAACTGGATGAGGTGAAAAGTTTGTCAGTCTTGAATTGAATCTAATTCATGATTTCTCACGTGATAAACCATGAGATAACTTTTACTCACTGAATTGAATCTGTCCCTTTATGTTAGAAGAGGGTACATTCTTTTTTCTATTACAACTAAAACAAAGTACAATGTAATGATCCAGCTACAAAGCCTACTGAAATTCAGGGGACAGTAATTTTTGTCTGATTGTGGCAAATTGGAGTCAATGTCAAAGTTTGTTTGCCTTGTCTGACTAGTAGTCACTTAAGGATTATGTATCAGTAAACTATATTATTTGTTTCCCATTGAACAAACTGAAAAACAAACTGTAGACGCTTTCAAATATAGACATCATGTTCTTCCTATCAAGGAGCATTTATTTATCACAAGGTGGTATTTGTTGTTCACCCTAGTTTATACTGTAAGTTTCTAGCTGATTGAAATGTCTTATTCTCTATACATGTTCATACGTAGCCTTGACCCTGCCATACTTTCTCTTTCCTAGCCTATGATACTGAATATGTACATAAGTTGATCTTGGGTGTGGCCATGACATATCTTCTTCAAGGCGCCTCATTCACGGAGCTATCACTCACCGTTCCCTGGTCATTATGAGAGTGAACATAATCATCTCCCTTTAACCTCTGAAGGAAAATTAGGTTCCGATGAAAGAACAGCTGCACCAAGAGTTAGATTTTAAAGTTGTAAAAGGCAACTTGATCTGGTGACTCCACTGCCATTTGACTATAAATAGCATAACAGAATGTGTAGTTTGTGGATATAGATACATTTACTCACGTATCATAAACAGCAGCCTTATTACAACTCTATATGTTCAGTCACAGACTTGTGGTGGCATTCTATGTATCAACCAACTGTCACATTCTTTCCTGCCCTCAAAAAGCACTTACACATCTAACTTCTCCTCTTATTGTAGGTCTTATATAATAAACTTGCACATGATGATTCGTTGCCATTTCATATTTCACGTCTCTGTGGAAATTTGATTCAGTCTCATGAAATAAACAAAGAAACCATTTTTATATAGTATTTGAAAAAATATCATCTAAATGGTTCTGCTTATGAAGAGCAGATGAAGGTCAAGAAGGCCATCTATTGCCCAGATACTGTGTACCAATAAACACTTTTATATATAGAGCTTCTCTCCCATGGGACTTACTTTGGGTTATGTAATAACTTGGACTTCCCTGTTGTCTACTAATCAATAGAGCTAGCTTTTATCAATTTAATTAAATCAGAATAATGAAAAGAAACTTCTATATGTTATTGGACTAGGGACACCTGTGATGTGTTTTTGCCCAACTATGTATGCATATATATGTTTATTATTAAATACATTTCATGTAGTACAGGTATGGGATCTGCTATCCAGAATGATCAGGAGCCACGGGTTTCTGTAATTTGAATCTTCATACCATCTACTTAAAAATCATGTAAACATTACATAAACCCAATTTGCTTCCAATAAGGATTCATTATATATTAGTTGGGATCAAGTACAAGCTACTGTTTTATTATAACAGAGAAAAGGTAAACCATTTTTTAAAATGTGTATTATTTGGATAACGTGGAGTCTATGGAAGACAGTCTTTCCTTAATTCTGAACTTTCTGAATAATGGGTTTTCTGGATAACAGATTCCAAACCTGTGGCAATATTACCATATTTAGTCACTTTTAGACAAGCCAGAACCACAGTATTAATCTGAACAAGCTCAGATAGAGATAATGCTATTCCAAATATAAACCAACATATATAGAGATGTCCCAGACTTGTTTCAACTGTACCATGGTTTTATAATAGTAGCAAAATCCTAATAACCAGTGCTGTGATTGAAATTGCGGTCACATAAATTGGCTTGCAACAGATGTCAGCTTCAGAAAAGAAGCATGAAGTATTAAAATATTGCACTTTCGACACTATCTACAACCATACTTGAGGCACCTGGAAAACCGTTCTCCCTTGCCATTTGAAACACTAGCTATAAAAAGTCTGCCACAAAAGGGCCTGATATCTAAAATATACAAACTACTAATGGCACCACAAGCGGACACCTTAATCAAACATAAATATATGTCCTGATGGGACAAGACTCTAACTCAACAACTCACTGATGATGACTGGACTTTGATCTGGGATAACGCAAAGAGAATGGTAACATGTACAAAACAAAAAGAGCATGCCTACAAAATACTTATGTTCTGGTACTATACACCGGACAATTTACATATTATGTTCCCCGATCATCCTAATACTTGTGTAAGAGACTTACCCTGGTGGTCTAGTGGGGGGATGGCAGGGAAGTCTTCAGCATCTTATTGCGCCTCATCTTCCCCTCTTTTGCCAGCTTCTAAAGTGGGCGTGGCGCACTTACGGGTTTTCTTAGAATCCGTCACAGTAGGGGAAGATGCGGCAGGCATCCCCGCCGCGGGTCCCTGCCGTCCCCCCCCACTAGAGGGGCTTTTTTTATCTGATTCCTGTTGTGACCCTGTCTGGCTGCTGACTATTCCGACTTCCGTGATCCTGACCTCGGCTTGTGACCCGACTATTCTACCTTCTGTAATCCGACCCTGCCTGCCTGACCATTCTGATCTCCTGGTTTGACCCTTGCCTGCTATCTGACTCCGTTTCTGCCTGACCCCTCCGCTAGGATTCCCGGCTTAGACCTAGGCTTGTCTGACTCCGTCTGTGTTCTGCCGGTCATGACCTGGCCTGATCTGACTACGTTATCTGCCTCCTTCTTGTCCAGTGTACCTTCTGCCCAAAGACTTTGCTAACCAGCATGCCCCTTGCTAGCCAGAACTTTCGCCTTGCACCTCTCCTTAAGTCCAGGTGGCATCTGAGTAGCTAAGGGCTCCTCCCGAGGCTAAATGTGGTCACATTACTGGTGAAGCACGAGCTGAGACCAGGGTGCTTGGCATCTGTTCTGGTTTGGTTGCCGACCGACAACTTGCTGGAGAAATTGTGGAGAGGAGGGATCTCTCTTCCATATTTTTTGGAGCTGTATGAAACTACAGAACTTCTGGGAGGAAATAGTCCAATTATTAGCCAAAATAACAATCTACCCAGTATAAAAAAATCCAGTTACATTTCTGTTGAGTAGACCGTTCCCTGAGTTCTCCAAACAATCCCAGGCCTTAGCTAATCATATCTTGACAGCTGCAAGAATGGCAATAGCTAGCAAGTGGAAAAACATCAATTCTCCTGCAATATCTGAAGTTGTTGACAAGGTCAACAGCAATAAGGCTTTTGAAGAATGGATAACCTACTTAGAAAACAGAATGAACAATTATCTAGCGGTTTGGTCCAGGTGGGAGCTCAGTGGCCGGTCTACTTAAATACTGTAGGGCTCCGTAAGATTTAAGGCAAAATAACAAATAACCATAATACAAGTAGATATAGTTATTGACAAATTTTATTGACATTGAGATCTGGTACAAGTACAACTTCATAATAATATGTGAACTTTTCTTTCCTTTTTTGTCTTTATTTTCTTTCCTTAATTCCTTTTTGTTTTAAACATGTTCATTACGTTACTAGACTCTGTAAACACCATATGCAGATGGTAATGTACAAGCTCTACCTACTTCAAATGCTTAATACAAATTTAAGTTACAAAAAAAAAAAAATATTGCACTTTGACAATATTTCCCACACATCTAGTGGAGGATGCTTCACTCTCCAGCTCCAGCTTTTATTTACATAAACATTTTAACCCACCCATACTTATTATTAAGAGCAACAGTGTTGTTACACAAAACATAATTTTTTTTGGGGTTGTAGGAGTAAATCCCTTGTTAACCAAATATATCAGAATTCAAGACTCAAGATGGCCATACATGGTGAGATTTAAGTTGCCGATTCAAATCCTTTAGACCAAGTTGGCAGCTTATCTGCCCTTGTATGGAGCTCTCTGACAAGGCTAAATACCCAATATCTAGCCAAAAATTGTCCAGATGTTGTTCGGGCAAGTTTTATTTTCGGATTGAAGACTGCAACAGCTGTACATGCCTGACAGCCCCTGTTCTGGTTGTTGTAATCCATAGATCGTTTGGACCTAAGTTTAGGGACCGTTTTCCAAAAAAACCATATAAATATAAAGAGACTAGAGAACTGAAACCTTCTGAAGAGGATGTAGACAGTGGCTTTGTGAAAATCACTGCTGGCTGTGTTTTCTGCTAGGCAGCTTAATATAAAAGATACAGATACAAATTATTGTCTTTTGTGTTCTTAAGGTCTGACCATGGCTTGAGACCTTCATTGGACCATCATTCTACACTGAGTAGGTTTGTACATACATATGAAAACCTTCTCCATCAGGAATGCTAGGAGAAACTCAGCAGTGCTGACAGCTCAGCTGATCTATGTGTATGGCTTGTCTGCCATGCAAAGTCCTAGCAGAAATAAGAGCTTGGGAACCAGTCACTTACACCTCAGTATCATCTGAGTCTTGCCTGTACATATAACAGATGACAATAGGTCCTGGTATTGTATGGTATTGGTATTGGCACATTCAGAAATGCATTAGAAAAATATACAGTTTGCCTAAAATTTCAAAGAAGATAAAGTGATAGTAATAAAAGGGGAAACAGCATCTCTTAATACAAATACACTTAACTCAAACTAGATAAAACCTTAGTTGGGGCCCATAGGCTAAACCTGGTACAATATTTCATTATATGAGTTCATTAATGTGAACTGCCACACATGAGATACAAAATAAACGTGTGTGACTTGCCATGTTTGGAGTAAACAGGATCCAGTTGGCATGTTCACATGGTATTGCACGGAACACTCTAAGGTCCATATAGAAACACACTGTTGTGGTAGTTAAATATTTTGCAACACTGAACATACAGTATATAGGAAAACATCAGCCTTATTACACCCTATTTTCTATTCCTCTCTATTTTTTCTTACCAGCATCTCTATACTTTAATATCTGTCTCCCTGCCACAAGTACCTATCATATTCATATATAGGAGCCTAGTAACCTGCCTGAAATAAACCTGAGTGCCTGGAGGAGAACCCAAACAGACATGGGGCGAACATCCAAGCAAATAGTTCCCAGTCTGAAATAAAACCTAGGAATTATGTTCGGGTCGAGTAAAACCAAACCCGCACCCGACCCTAACCAGCATGCCCCTGATCTGCTTCTGCCTGCACCAGATTTATGCCTTCCTTTTATAGACCCCGGTGGTAGTTCTGACGATGACATCACAAAAGCGGTGGGCAGATGCATATAACACAGAATGCTGGAATTGGGAGCTGAAGATCAGGCTGCTCTATTAATTATATTGCCATGGAGTGTAATTTTTACTGGCTAGGTGGCCTCTGTACAAGGTGAGAATCTTGTGTCAGGTCTTTGCAATAGAGATGTGGCCCCACCTTACACAGACAGAATCAAGAAAAGGTAAACATGGGGGTACAAGGGAAAGTGACAGCAGGTATGGGGTACGGGACACAAAATTGCCCCAGCATTATATATACTGTAACTCCACCATTTACTAACTTAAACGTAGCACATTCCTAATGCAAGACCTATAACTGCCAATTAGATTGTTGTCCGAAATTACAACCAAATAGTATTGTGAAGGAACACATTTGGATCCCCAAATTGTCACATGGAGTCTTATAATTTCCAATAATGCAATTCAATCTGTTACCTCGATTATATTACCAGTATTAATTCAAAGAAGACTGAATGGAACGGGAGCATTGAATGGCCTTAGGAGTCATACCTACTTCTATTAACCACACATAATTTTTAAAGACGCTACACTATCAATTAAGTTGAACTTGAAGAAAGAGGAACCACTTGCTATCAATGAGCATACCCTGCACTGTGAGCATAAATACATTGTTTTCTTTAGGAAAACAGGGGAAAAAAACTATATTTTTAACTGTTGTGGTTGTCTGCAGTGCCAGCCTAGCATTAACAATATCTTCAAAAATTGTTGTGATTTTAAGCAAAACCCTAATACCCAGGCCCAGACTGGCAATCTGTGGGTTCTGGCAAATGCCAGAGGGGCTGCTATAAGGTGCCATAGAAATTCAGTATTTAGTGGGCTGGTGGGGGGCTGTTTGGGCCTCTGTGTACCTGAAATGGCAGGACCTATTTTGACTCTCAGTCCAGGCCTACTTTAAAATCTACAGGTTCAGAGGCAAATGAATACGACATACACGGGGCGAAACAAAAACAACACAATTAATATTGAACCATGTAAAGAACACATGCTATGACACTGTAACATGTACCAGACAATGTCCAGTACCAGTTTTTGTGGGGTTTGAGTTTCAGCACTAAGGGGCAGCTTTATTAAGGGTTGAGTTATGTTTTCCACGATTTTTGATTTCATTTTTCAGTCAAAAATCAATTTTTTCAGGTTCAAATCTGTCAAGGTCATGTAGAAGTCAATAGAGATCCCTTGAACCATTTGAAGATGTTAATATCCTTCCTGATGTTCACGTTTTTTTCAGAGGTTCCATTTGAAAACTCTAATAATTCGAGCCATTCTTACGGAAAACTCGATTCATTCGAGTTTTCAGGTTGTTTACCCCAATCGGAAAACATTCAAGTTATGAGTTAATTCGAGGTTTTTACAAGCTTACATACTGTAACTCTATGGGGCAGATTTATTAAGGATTGAATTGAAAATTCGAACTCAAATCAAGTTTTTTTTATAAAATTCTAATTCAATTTTCAAGATTTAGCATACTCTGGGCCTTTAAGAATTTGAATTGGACTATTAGCCCCCTAAAACCTGCCGAATTACTGTTTAAGTCAATAGGAGAGGTCCAGGGATCAATTTGGAGATGTTTGCAGCCTTCCTGACATTCGAGTTTTCTTTGGAGAAAAAACGCAAATTATGTCTGATCAAATTCTAATCGAATTCGATTTGAGTTTTCGCGTTGTTTAAATTTCCCCAAGTTGAATTCCTTTGATAAATAACTGCCTATCTGGCTATGGAGTATATTATGTTCTGAAGCGCATACCCCAGTCAGAGAGCTGATAAACTTCTGGGTTAGTATGAAACATTGCACAGAGCTAGCAAGTGACAGTTTTTTGCAGAGTGATTTATTGCTTTTTCCCAGATCAGGTTCCCTGACATCAATACAAAACATATAAGGACTACATGTCACAAGGCTTATCTTATTTCAAAATAGTTGTAAAATCATTGTCACCACCAGCTCAGCATTTAACTGTATGGCTTGCAGAATTGAAGGCTACTAGAAAACATCTGAGCATTAAATAAACCCAATAGGATTGTTTTTCTACCAATGTGGATTCATCACGGTACAGCTTTATTATTTCAGAGAAAAAAGAAATCATTTTTAAAATTTTAAATGATTTGATTAAAATGGACATATTAGAATTTACCAGAAAACAACCCCCAAAAAAGCTTTTCTATATAAATGATGCCATGTTCATTAAAGGAGTGGTTAACCTTTAAGTTAGTATTAGTAATGGCTAATGCTAAGCAACTTTCCCACTTTCAAATGGGGGTCACTGACCGCATATAAAAAACAAATGCACTGAAAGGCTACTTATTTATTGTTATTGCTTATTTTTATTACTCATTTTCTATTTCCTCTCCTAAGCTGGCAATAGACACAAATATCCGCTTCCCCCGATATTCCACTAATAACAGGGCTATATCGGGGTAATCCAAACGTTCGGCCCTATGATCGAACGATCGGATAATGACGAGGACAATGGTCTTCCGATGAGCCGTCGGGTTAAAATCAAACTGTCCCAATTGATATTGTGGCCAGATATGGATCGGGAAGACCCGCCGGAAGCCTCCATACACGGGCAGATAAGCTGTCAAATTGGTCTTAAAACAACAATATTGGCAGCTATATCTGCCCGTCTATGACCAGCTCTATTCCTATTCAAACCAGACATGTAGAATAGAAAACTGGAGAGCTGCTAAATAAAAAATGAAATCAACCAAACACCAGAAAGAAAAAATTTACATAAAAAATCAGTGCACGTTCATAACAGAAATTGAATTATTTAAGCATTGAGGACATTGAGAAGAGCTACGCCCCACCGGTGCTGTTTTTTTGTTGCTAGTGTCCAACTGTGGGGAAATAAAGTAAAAAAAACTCATAAAGCTGTCACTCTAGGAACAGGCCCAGGGGTGCCTATACAGAACATATGGGCCTGTTTAGATGGGAATATACTTTTAGGGAGTTATTTATCAATTAATATTAAGAAGCATTAAAATTAGAATGAAAATGTGGAGAGGAAAGTAGACTATTTTAAGGTGAGAAATATTCGGCAGAAAGTTATTGCCATATTTCATGCTATGCCTGCATTATAAAAACCCTTGAGATAGGGTTAACCTTTTAAGACCGTCCCTTGTTATTTCTGCCCATGGTGCACTTTCTTCTGGAACACTGTGCATTCAGTGCTTCCTCCTGACTTTCCCTGGAGCTGGGAAACTGCTGTCGCTTGCCTATCATCTGGGGAGCCCTTGGCTGCAGCTCAAGGTTTCTGTAGTGCACCCAAGCTTGGGAATATGGAGAAAAGAAACTGTGTAGGGAGGGAGCAAAAGGCAAAGCAAGTTGTGCACTTAGAGGTGGGGTTAAAATGTGTCTTGTAAAATGAGATTATCAAGAAGACACGTCATTGGAGCATAAATTGATAACTGAGCAGCATGATCTACCCTTTTATTTTTCATGGGGTTGAATCCTTTAAGTAGAGTGGTGTGGCCTTTCTTGCACCATAGTGGTGCTGTAGGTGAAAGGCAGCAGTAAGTCTTAGAATTACTATAATATAATCATATATAATTTCCCCATCTCCAAGTCCAATCTTCTTTGATGTGCAGTGGTCAGCCAATCCCCCCCCCCC
>CM044447.1:110127960-110141381 GCA_024363595.1 Xenopus borealis | reverse complement strand
ATATATATATATATATATATATATATGTGACCTACACTTATTAAGTTATCCCTCCTGTACCATAATTTATTGGAGGAGATGTTTGTGATGTAAAGAACACTGCAATAAAAATTGTATAGGAAATAACCCAGTGAATGTGGTTACATTAGTAACGTTATACAGCACCCCGGAGCCAAAAAAGACATAATCAGGAAAAAATGTATATGCTGTTGAGATTGCTGCATAGGCTGTCGGCTGGCTAATGCCAACTCTGTGACCTGCCGAGACTTGTAACAATCCAGCTGTCTATGTGGAACATTTAGCTTAACGAGAGGATGGTGTTGAAGGCAGAGGTGTGTCTTGGCCAGTATCAATAGGGTGTCCCCATGAGGGTTTCCCCTGAAGTAATTCTGGCCAGGGTCTTAAAGCTGCAATGTTGCTGATGAAGGTGTTGAAAATTGTGCGTAGAGTAATGAGGGCAACAAGCCTAAGCATTATCAATAGAATTAACACAAATAATCTAAGGGAAGCTTAACTTGGCTCCATTATGCATGACTGCAACTACTATGAAAGCTTAAGATATAGAGTTGCATGTAACATAACGCCTTTTAACGCCTTTTAATGTCTTTGTTTAGCCAAAGACAATACCCACTTGCTTCCAGCCATATTAGCCAGGTTTAGGTGGACAAACCCTACAATAGAATATTTCTATTAGAGTGAAAGCCTTACTAATTACATTTACACAGCTGTTCTTGGATGGTGCCATAGGACTCATTGATTGAATAATGATGTTATATTTGGTACAAGAATGTTAATTCCTTGTTGGGTACTTCTTAATGTACCTTCCTGTCACTTGGCGTTCCACAGCTTCCAGGAGGGGTTGGCATTAATGGGATGTCCAGTTGGGTGGTAGAATGACTAAAAATTAATCTCTGGTATTTTTAAAAGTAGGGGTAGGCCCAGACAATAATAGATTTTGTATCATCAGATGCATCAGAGGCATTTGTGAAACTGGCATCTGTCTCACTTCTCTTAAGGTTTATAGGCATTCATTTAATTGCCAGAGGATTTTGAATATTATTATACTGTCTCTAGTGGAGATCAGGAAACTGTGGAGATATCTCCTCTCAATGCTCCACGTAAGCTTGGATGGACACACCTTCCATTGGTGGTAGGCATGATGCAAAATGGAGGCTTATAATCCTCTGAGCTCAGATGGAAACCCCTACCTGTCATTGCAATTCAAATGGCTGGCACTGATATACAGTCTATTTAAAATCCATCACCACCTAACAATACAGGTATGGGATCCACTATTCGGAAACCTGTATTCCTCCCATAGACCCCATTTTATTAAATAATCCAAACTTTTACGAATGATTTACCTTTCTCTGTAATAATAAAAGAGTGCCTTGTATTTCCAAACTAAAATATAATTAATCCTTATTGCAAGCAAAAACATTCAATATTTACATGATTTCCTTCAAATTATGGAAAGATCTGTTATCTGGAAAATCCCAGGTCCTGAACATTTTGGATAACAAGTACTATACCAGTATCTGATTTTTTTTTCCCGTGGAATTAGCGCATAGGAACTTATATATCTGCTTATTGGTTTCTGTGGGTTTCTATGGGTACATTTTTTACTATTTATGGGCACATTTAGATCCAGTCTCCTTTAACCTGTAAAATCTCTCACAAGTTCAATAAACTATAATAAAACAATAAAATAAAAAGATTATGTGACTGCCGAAGCTAAGGCCTATGGTTGAATTTCAATATATTTTTATGAAATAAGCCACTTTCCTGAAGCCCTAAATCGATTTTGCTGCAAAGATGTTCTGAATCAGCTTTTCTGGTCTCTGTCGTGGGCAAATGTCTCCTCACCAAGGCTCAGATCATTGAAACTACATCAGACCCAGGATCATTTGTCACCCAGTCTGCAACCCCCCACCCTTTCGCTTCAGGTTACTGTGTCTATATCTTATATATCTGGATTGAGAATAAAGAGCCCCTTTCAGTCAAGTGTACATACACAGGGACAGATGATCTGATTTTGAGTTCATATCGGCTCCTCTCCAAGTATATTGAGGCCAACCTGCCGTTCCAACTATAAATAGGTCTGTAACCCCTTAAGTTTCACAAAGTATCTAGGTGGGTTTTGCCCACTGAAAATTCAACGGAAAAGAGATTTCCTTTTACAGCTGTATTGAGTGATGGAGCTTGCTGGTTCTCTTACCATTAAAAGGAGTTAATACACTGCCTTGTAAGCCACTATTACTGCTACTACAACTCCCAGAATCCTAAATGAGGTTTGAGTTCACCAGCAGCAGCTGAGAAGCTGAAGACTTACCATATGTATTCAGTAGAAATTCCTTACATCTACTTACATATACTGGGCTGAATGTATGAAGGATTCCATGCATTAAAGAATAAGCATTTTCATAACACCAAAAATTGAAAATAAGGAATCAAAACTGATTCACATCTGTCCTGTAGATGTACAAATATCGTGTTTGAAGGAGTAGCCCTTGTTTGTATTACAATATATTTGCAGCTTACAGCTGTGCTATTATTGGAAAAGCCCCAAGTGATCCATTGTGTTCAGTGGAGGCCTGATCAGTGCTCACTGGCATATCATTTTACAAGGTTATAAAATCCCAATGAGGTGAGGACTATATATGCCTATAAATACAGCATGTATCAACTACAAATGTCTTTTTATGTGATCATTAACTGAAGTGCAGAATGGTCTGATCAGACTTATTTGACCAATAAGTTTGAAACTATAGAGTGAATAGTGTCAGTCTGGGGCCCAATGAAGCTGTCAACTCAGGGAGCCCTCTCCCCAGTCATGGAACCCCCTGCCTCAGTCACTGCCCACCCCACCACCATTGCACCTCCGCTCCCCAGCCAGGAGCACCTCCACCAGACCCCTACACTTTAATCTTTTGTGGCCATAATGAGAAAAGTGAGGAGAGCACCCACAATTTCCAGCAGGGTTGTGGGGCCCACAAGGGCCAAGCCGAACAAAGTTTTTTTCCAGTGTCTGACCCAGTCTGACCCTGGCTTTGTAAGATTGTCCAACTGCAGCTCATGGAGATTTCCATTGCCCTCAGCCTGCCCAACTTTGCCACTTCATAATTTCACTGGCATATTGGATAATCATCCTACTGCATAGCTTCTCCAAAAAGTAATGAATTGTAATTCCAAGCATCATTCCATTTGTAAAGTAAAAAAAATTGATTTTTGAATTCTATTAGTATAAATGTAATTATTATTTGAAGCAGCATCTTTATGTCCTATTATATATTAATATTTATTATATTATTCTTCCCAATGCTTGCTTTGCCCATACATACCGTTTAACTATTATATCCGTAGTCAACTCTGTTCAAGCCAAGGCTCCGATTCCCAAAATACCTTGCATATTCTGTGGAAAAGCGAGAAATAGCAAGCATGCAAATCACTGTAGGAACTGGAGTCTTGGCTTGAGGAGGACTACTTTCTGCTATACCATTTCTTGTAGCCAAGCAATGTACAGACTGATATTGCATTTATCTTTATAAAAACTGGAAAGTTGCTTACATTTGTACTTTGTTTTATCATGCAAAAAAAAAAAATGGGTGGACATCCCTTTTAATATAAAAAGATTATATTCTCCAAAAAAGTTGCACTATGCAATGACCTAAATGCAAAGTGCATTTAGGGCATTTCCATAGCCTGGCTCTACTGGCCTTTAAACGAAACCTTTCCTGGGAATGTGATATATATTTATACTGAGTTACCTTAGGATAAAAAAAAAACTATTTGGAGTTAAGTTTGTGCTGGGGAGAGACTTTATGTGAGTGGCATCTTGCTGTAGATGTGATGTTTGCCTGCACTTGAGATGGCCAGTGCTGCCTCAGCGCTTCAACTAATATACGGAGCTTCCAAGATTGCTGATCCCAGTGGCTGGCAGCTCCCAGGGGTTATCGGGGACAAAAGACTCAAACTGCCATCACATTCATGGGGTATGAAATCAAATGTTACTTTGTCATGTAAAGCCAAATTGAGATATAAAGGTATAATGCAGGTGCCAAGATGTGTCGCTTCCTTTCCCAGTGTCTCCACAAAAGTGCAAAATTAAGATTGCTGCCTCAATACACACACAGCATCATGTATGGATGGGAAGTGAAAATACAGAGCTCATCTACTGACAAAAATTGCAAGAGTGCAGGTACCAATATAAACCAATTAGTCGCTTCTTTTGAGCAGTCTACTGCAAGCTAAAAAATAAAAGCAAACATTTCTTAGGGCCCCATTTATTAAAACTTGAATTTATCTGGTTGAGGTTTTAAAGAGGAAAACTGAAAAAAAATTAAATTTTTAGATTTATTTTACACCAAAGCTGCTAAAAATCTGAATTCAAAAATACTTCATCTCAAACCTGTTGAGGTTGTGCAGAAGTCAATGGCAGATGTCCCTGACTTTTGACATTGCGACCTGCGCTGGATAATCCGATAAAGTCTGGGTTTTCGTTTGATAATCCGAAAAAGTTGAGTTTGTCGCGACAACAACTCAATAACACTGAGTTTTTGGAGCGTCAATCGTATCATATGAATTGACACTCAATTTTGTCATGACGATTTTGTCTAGATTAGATATTAGATTCATTCACGTTCTAGTAAATAACCCCTTTGGATTACATTTTTTTAAATCCACACCATTCCAGAAACTGATTAATGGTCTATGTCATACAGCCGTTTTAACAAATTTCCAATATACTGCAAGTTACAAATCGGAGCTGGAACCAACATGGAAGTGGTTTTAAAATGATCACTTACCTGTACCTTGAAGGACATGTATCAAGCCTCTTCCTTTCTAGGCCTGTGACTTCTTGCTTTCTGAGCCTAGTCGCTCTATATTTCCACTGTAGCCAATGTTAGAAGAGATAGAAGAACACACATATGCATACATACATATATAGCAAAATGCATACCTTGGAGCCCTCTACTGGCAAATATAAAATTTCCTCAATGTCTGCAACCACATAAAGTCATTTCACGATTTTACAGGATATGAAATAAAGAAATGTAAATTCCACGAAAATATCAAATGCAGTTACGTAAAATTGGGGTTTTTTATGTAAAAACACAGCAAATTACAAAAAAAAATTTAAATGTGGAGAGAAGTTACATTCACAAAAAAACCAAGGATTTTTAAGTGAAATTGGCCGAAATCAAGACATAAAATACTGGAAATGCTCCCACTGAAATTCATTAAAACACGAAGGGACTAAAAAAAATAAGGGTACGATCTTTGAAAATGTAAAAGGGATATGCAAAATCAGGGGTTGACTGTACTGCCTTGAAGATTTTAGTGATTTTTTTCCTTCCTTAGTAGCCATCGCATTTGCCCATTTCCCGGACATTGAAAGGATCCACTACATTGTGCTGCTCTACTGCCCCAAAGAACTCCCGCAACAAGTATGGTTTTCATGATCCACATAATCAGTAGGTATTAGGCAATTCTGACAGTAAATAACATTATAAAACATTAGGGCACGTGTATGAGTGCAAATGCAGTGAGCAAAGCTCAATTTCAAATGCAATCATCATGTTTTTTCCTACAAGGCAGTATTTTGTCCAAGAAAAGCCAGTCTGGCATAATTTTTTTTGTGCACTATTTCAGAGATGTCTGCATCTGATTATTTAGGCACAATTGCTTCATCTGTTGATGCTTAGTATAAAGGCAACCATGCAGCCACCACCTGACCAGGAGATGGTGGTAGCTCCAGGGTTCTCCTTGCATCAATAAGCAGCTTATCACTGCAACTGCCTTTTTATAGTGACCGTATTGTTTTGCCCTTAATGGGGACCCGTCACTCAAAAGAAATATTCAAAATCCTATTTTATCACATTAGTCAAGCAAAATGAACTTTATTTACACTATATAAATAATTTTATTCTTGTTTCCTTCAGTCTTAGAGGAGGGACAGAAAATATTTGATTAACAGCTGAGATTTTTAAATGAGCTTCCAAAAGCTATGAATGCTTTAATAAAAAATAGAAATTGAATTTCATGTTTAATTTGAAAAGGACTTTTATTATACAGATTTTTGTGTCTGGGTGACAGGTCCACTTTAAGTCTTTTAGGATATAAGACATCGGCCAAGCCTGCAGGAGGCCAAATCGCCCAGAGAACCAACCTCCCCAAATTAGCAATCCTCAATGTGTATAGCTAGCTTTAGATACTGTGCAATTTTTACCATGACAAGGTTACACTTTAGTCAAGGGGCAGATGCAGTAGTCTTTATGTATTTGGAATTACCAGAAACAGTGACAAATGCATGAAGAAAGAACAAGGAATTTGTGTGTACTGAGAAGTAGGAGCCCTCCCATTAAGCTCTAAAGGGGTGGTTCACCTTTAAGTTAACTTTTAGTATGTTATAGAATTGTCAATTCTAAGAAACTTTTCAATTGTCCTTCATTGTTTATTTTTTTTTATATTTTCATTATTTATTATATTATTATTAATATTATGCTGGACAATGCTGTAAGTAGTCTATCCCAAGACTTTATGCAGGTCAGAAGACCATGGACAGCCTCTCCCCTGGAAACGCTCTTGCTTATGGCTTTTATTTTCTCTCTGCTCACGGTATTGCAGGGCCCTGAGCCTATACATTGTTTACTTTGCACCTACTCTTCCTGATGATTTTTTATAAGTGGGAAACTCAGTTATGGATTGCTTTCTTGTGTAATCACATGCACAGGGCAGGAAAATCCAAACAAAAAGAAGAACTTGAAGGTGTACAGTCAATTGCATGCATTTAGGCTTTTGGTTAACTATTGTACAAGCTTAGAGGCTTAGTTACCTGTTTTTAGTCTATTAATATTGTTCTGTAATTAAACATTGTGGGGGGCGATCATTTTGCTGTTTAGTGCAAATAAGTTGTGTTGCACGAATAAAGTATTTCTCATTTGAGGTGCTTCTTGCATAAAGTGGGTCACAGGCTCTGCAGAGCTTGGGGACAGTGTTGATACCTATTATATTGCTGGTCTATAGCTCCCAGTATTAACTGAAAGATCTGCTTGTTTGAGGTGGCCAATATCAGGATTGGATTACAGTAACAGTAAATGCAGGCTGCTGGGACAAAAACCACTCTCCCAACAGAATTTCTAAACCAGTCTAATCAATATCTGGTCCAAAATCAGCCAGTTATTGGTCAGACATGCCTATCGGACATCACCATACACTGACAGATAAATAATAAGCTCATGTATTGAATATGGTTAATTTGCCACCCCAATGTCAAACTGGTGGACTGGGGACGTGACTCAAGCTTTAAAATTATAATGCCGCAATATTGAGGGATGTTGTTTCCTAACAACTGAAACTTGGTCTTTATTTTTCCTGTTGCATAAAGTTTAGGAGTTGGTGCAATTATCGAACACAATTCAGATATAAAATATTTATTGTACCTGATTCATGAATTAATATAAGTGCACAATATTAGATAAGTGCAAAACAAATTTCCTTTGTTATTGCTGATGGTTTTTCAGATCTCATAACGAAAAATACCTTTCTAATGATTAATATAGGACTATTTTAAGTTGGGCAGTGAATCTGACAATTCAGCTTGTCCTCTACTGTTTCATCCACTAAGGAAATTCCAGTCTGGATCTGCAGGATCAGATATCCTACACCTCAGCTGACCGAAAACCCCTGTTCCTGTTGTTGCATAGCCATATGAGATGGGATGACAACAGTCACACTAGCAACATCCCCATATGTGTCTGTGAGAAGTGGGCTTTCCCTGTAGGGGGTGCTCTGGAATCTGGAAATTAGGTATTAAAGCAAGTACAACTAAAATGAAAAGGCTAAGCATTACAAATGATAAAATACTTGATTGCAGAAACATCTTTGGAGTCTAGATTTCAACATTTGCCTCGCCTCCCCCTTCATAAGAAGGGTCAGTTGGGATGTGGGGAGGATGCAGATCATTGGCTCCCAAACTGTGGGGCCTAAAGGCCATTCAGTAGCAGATTTAAAAAGCATGCATTCAACTTAGAGCAATTAGGGTGAGATTTGGGGTGAACTTGTATTTGCTGGGCCTGGGACATATATGGGGCTGACTTACTAAACCTCAAATTAATCTAATTTTTTAATGAAAACAAATCTGACCAAACTCTCTTTCTCAAATTAATCTAATTTTTCAAAAATTTTTAAATAAAATAATAAAAATAATCAGAGCAACAAAAAATGCAAGCGTCCATTCGTATTGTACAATTGATGCTCAGAAAACTCAATTATATCAAATTGTCACTGCGAAAACTCTAACTTTTCAGATTATTTGACAAAAGCCCTGACCTTTTGGGATTATCCAGTGCGCATCATGACGTCAAGAAACAACTTCAGGGTCATTCAACCTCGACTTCTACATGACCTCAACAGGCTTGAGATGGAGTATTTTCGGATTCAGATTTTTAGCAGCTTTGGGGTATGATGAAAGATTTGAGGTTTCCCCACTAAAAAAAACGAGATTTAACAAATGCCCCCCTAGTGTCTACAAGAACAAGATCCACCAAGCTACAAGTAGAAGAGAACTTTGCTTTCTTATTTTTGCTAAGAGTGGATATTAGGGTACAATTAACCTTTATTAATTTTCTTTATTTCTATATATATCTGACAAATTGCTAGCTGCTTTACATAGATTATACATCATTTATCAGCCCCTGCCCCAGTGGAATTTATAATCTATGGCTCCTATCACACACAAAAACTATGGTCAAAACATATCAGGAAGTGAAGCATGGGAGGAAAATGGAGCACCTAAATAGACCACCCAAAAGAAACTCACATAGAGACTTGGACAATTTATGAGCTCCTTCAATATAGTGTCATGACTGGGCCAAGGAAACACGTTCCATAACCTGAAGCAGTCTATGAATTTAACATAATGACTATTATGCATCTCCATAGACATGACTTTGTTGAAGAAGAGCATCACTTTATTAAAGGATGAGCTGATCCCTTATATACCTCAAACTACTTTTTTAATATATTGCGCAACATGACCCAGGTCATTCCATGATTTTTTTGTGGAATGTGGACGCTCCGTTGTCTCTACTGACTAACATGCAATGTAAACAATACCAAAACTCTCACAAGTAACACGTGTCTAGGAGTTGCATGACACATTGGTAATCCTATCACAGTAACTACACAGAATAAAACCTCTGTGAATTTCAGATGTCACCTCTCTGAAGAATTACAATGTGCCGTTGTGATTGGATTGTTGGATGTGTCTATATGCCAAGAACCCTACACCAGTCAGTTGAACTGAAGAAGCTGCTCGGATGAGCAGTGAAACAGCTTCATTAAAATTTCTTAGCAAGTCCAGTTGTTTTGAGTTACTTGTGTAAGATATACCATGACCTGGATGAATGAGAATCATCATAGTCAATACCAAAAGTCTTATAAATATTAATAAGGTGCTACATGCCCATAAGCAGTAGCACATATTGATGAAGCAGCAGTCAGCTTGAACTGGTCAAATGATGTTAGAACAATGCAAATAAAACTGTGTTTGGATTACTAGACCATGTTAGCATACAATATACTTCCCCTTTTCCAACTAATCCTATTACCTCTTTATTTCCCCATCAGGATCACCAAAGGAAAGGTTAAGTTATCAATGGAAACCATAAATCCATAGTTAATGTAGGTGAGTGTGGCCCAAAGACTTGTAGATGCTTTGCTTGTACATGGTCCCTTTGGAAAAAGTGGGTTTCTAATGGTGGTCCGGTCTATGGTGAATCCAACGCTGCTGGCTGTTTGGCTGGACAATTTGTGATAATAATATTGTAAACAAAATGCTGTATATATGTCAGTGCCAACATTGCTTCTTTGTAATCAGCTTTTATGAAGGAACTGCAATGTTCTGCTGTGATTATCATCTTTAGTTAGCCAATAAAGGTATCACCTTTACACCACTTTTTTATGCTTCATATCAAAAATTGTACCCTGTAACTGATGATAAAGGATAATAATAATCCAATATAAGGCAATATTGCAGTGGCCCACAATTATCTAAATACTTACCAATGACTTTTCTAGATAGAAGTTGGTAGCATGATCTCCCCATAATGTACATGTATGGAATCATTTTATGGTAGCCAGTTATATACAGAAAGCACAGCAGGAAATTAAAATTTTTGATAGCAGGTGATCTGTTCATTTTTTAACAACTTTTAAAACCTTTTTTTCTCTGCAATAATATGACAGTGTCTTGTACATCCCTATTGGGTTTTTAATGTCCTCATGCTTTTCAGTAGCTGTAAGCCTGAAGGGCAGGCATGATGCCCATGAACAAACTGAAAAGTTTGAGGCAAAACATTCATGTTGTTAGGGCACAAGAGAAAGAGAGGTAAGAGATCCATTGACATCTGTTTTGTGCCAGAGATCTGAAAGTACTTCAAATTGAAAGCAATTCTAAGTCAAAGTTAGAAATAGAAGATCACAGTGAAATTCAATAGGTAATGGGAAGCAGCCCACCCCAAAATCTCCTAGTGTAAAGTTTGTTGCACAGGAAACACAGAGCTATCTTATATTTAACCAAGTACTTTTCAACAGGCTCCCTAACCGAGCAGCTAAGGATAGACAGCTTGATGGGGGCAGGTCATGGGGTCAGCTGCCAAGAGTTCCTTACAGGGAATTCTCTGTAGAAGAAGGTCAGCTTCATGCTGCTTCAGTTTGTCAAAGGTTCAGTGATAGGACATGATTTTTTTTCCAGGCTGCATATCCAGAGGCTTCAATATAATCACCAGTATGAGTGTAATACATAGTGCAGTGGTGACTGAAAGGTCTGTTATGCACAGTCACTGAAAACCCATAGAAGCCCATGCAAAGTCAAGTGCAGAACTACCCCTACAGTTGCCTATAGTTATACCAATCATTGGTAAAGTGTACACTTACCCACATGACATGTGTATATGTTAAGAACAGCAATACCAGCAAATCACAAAATGTCACAAAAGCTACTTATAATATGTGAGAGAGAGAATTTTCCTTTTCATGGATTAGCTTCTGTACATCTGCTGGAGCTAGGGAGTAATAGCATCTACACAGGTGGTGTAGGACTGGGCTGGCACGACACAGAGAAAGAACCTGGTGGGTCTGGCCCACCTGAGACCCTGGGTGCTGCTCCCTGACCAATGTTCCCTCCAAGGTGTACACACACACAGTTTTTTAAAAACTGAGCACACAATTTTAAAATTTGCGCACAAAATTATTTTATTGTGGAAATAACCGAGAAGGAAATAAAGGGAACATTGTCCCTGACCTCCCCCATTGGGCCTGATTGTGGCTGCAACAAGAAAAAAATAAGACACGTGATGGGGGTGGACTGGTAGTGGGAGGTTGCAGCTGGGGGCCAGGGGTTTTTTTTGGCCTTGTGTTCAGCATCAGACTGGGGGTCCAGGGCCTGCTGGGGTTTTCATCTCAGGGGCCCCTGGACCCCCAGCCTGATGCTGAACACAAGGCTTTATAGATTAAACTAGGAGAAGTACGGACAGATAAGCCCTGGCATTTCAAGTACACAGAAACCAAAACAGCACCCTGTGCCCAATGTCAGTCTACGGCATTTTACAGCAGCCCCCCTGGCATGAGACAGACTATACAGATTGCCATTCAGGGCCTGGAGGACTATACCTATTTCAAAATGCTATAGATGCCCAGAAATGCTTCAAACCTGTGCACCTACATCCAAATCCTATTCTAGGCTGTTCCCACGCTTGTGTTTGGAGATATGCACATAATCAATAAACACAGGGCCACCATAGGTTCTGACTGGGTATCCTGAAGTGACAAGAGCAACGTGAACTGTTGTAAATGACAAGGGGCCAGTCAAAACACTGAAGTTGCTGCTGCAACTCTGTGTATATGTGACAGCTCCATGATACTATAAGAAATAGGATTTCTATATTCTAGCTTTCTAGTAAATATGATATACTGTATACTGTTATTGCACATTGCTAATATATATATATATATATATATATATCCATATACAGTCACACATGAAACCCTGGAAATGAGGCCATTGGTGTCCCTTTACTGCTGTGTAAAATGTGTGCTGAAGACTGAGCTGATTGCAAACCAGAGCTTCAGGCTTGTGAGTTACAAAGGGGTTAAGGGGTTTGAGAAAGCAGCAGGCTGAAAAATAAGTCTTCACACCCATTGCGCTTACTCAGCAGTCTGTCTGCACCACAGGGCTATTTATATCTGCCAGATCTGGGGAAAGCCTTATTAGATCTTCTAGCCTCTTGCACTTTTTTTTTCTTAGCCCCCCCCCCACCCAACACAAAGAAGGAAAACAGGGGATCATTAACTAAAAGGCCACACAGTGCTGGAGTGCAGATTTTGACCCAACAATGCGCTGCATCAGGCTTTGCTTTATCTTGCACTGCGTTTGCAGAATATCAAGGGGTTATATACTGATGCAGAGAGAGCAGTGCAAACCCAATTTATTCAGGAAGGACACTGACAAAAAATACTTTAAAATGTTCTGACCACTTTTATCTGTATTAGGGTAAAAGTCCATAGGTGATTAAGGTCCAATCTGACGCCATGTGACGAAACGCTGACGTCAAGTTAAATGTGCCAGAAATAAGGTAAGGTAAGAGATAGAAATGTTGGACAAAGTCACAGCATGCATCTGACATGACGGTCTGCATCCGACAGTCGTGTCAGAAACAGGCTGCGACTACATCCGACATTCCTACAATTTACCTTATCTTCAGCGCATCCGACTTGACAAAATCTTCCATGTAGTTCTACCCTAATATTTGAAACAGTCGTGTCAGATGCATGCTGCAACGACATCCGACATTCCTATAATTATCTTCAGAGCATCCGACTTGACCAAATTGTCCATGTGTCAGATACCCGCTCCGACATTCCTACAATTTACCTTATCTTCAGAGTGTCCAACTTGACAAAATCTAACATGTAGTTCTACCCTAATATTTGAAACTTGGATCTGGGACCCGTAACCACCTGGGCCACAACCTGCATTGTTAACTGCTTGGACCTGCTACCTGACCTGAACCACAACTGCTGACAAGGAAGGAAAGATTTGTGGGCTTAGGGACCATTTCTTACAGCACTGGCTAGTTGGCACATAATGCTAATTCATACAGTTGTGTAGATACCAAGGGGCCCTGAAGTTATACATAATATTATTAAGAAGATAATGGGTGGAGCCTCGTTAGCAATTTTATCCTGGGTCCATAGGAGCTTAGTTCCACTACTGAATGTATCTGTTCCTCAACTTGCCTACTGGCATCTGGAAGCAATGAGGCATTGCAAAAGTTGCATTGTTTCTCAAGAAATAAAATTATGCAGACACACTATCATTCTGATTATGTGTAAATATATTTTATCATGCTAATGATTTA
>CM044447.1:110035860-110060282 GCA_024363595.1 Xenopus borealis | reverse complement strand
CTGCCTTACGTCCCAGCCGTGGAGAACTCAAGCAGCTTTGTTTGTTTCCCTGTAGAGCAGTCAGATATTGTGTAGATTGGTATGAATTTTATTTTTACCTTTACATCCCCTTTACAGTTTCCAACTCCAGCTTCAGGGACAAATATCACGAAGCCAGATTTCAACAGATAAACTGGGATTCTATTTGGAGGATTATATTGCTGCAGCCACTGGTTCTGCAGAATTGTAAAAAGTTTGTATTGACCAATACAAAAACTATAAAATAGACAAATTACATGACAACAGAGGACCCAGTGCAGTCTGCATATTCTGATTAGTAATCAATCTTGCTGTATTGGCTTCTGGTAGAAATAGACAGTGAAGACCTATCTATTTCATTTCTAAATGTACCAAACTATTTTAATTTCTAAAATCCGTTTTCTTGTTTTTACTAAACTGCTCAACCAGTTCATATTCTTTCTATTGAAGGTATGAAGTTTTGCAGTTCTGTTGGCTACCTCCCTTCAAACGACCTACTGCTGAAGAAGTCCATAGACTACTTACATACCTCCGCATGCAAAGCCAAAAGGAGACTGAAGATGACTTTGAACAACGTTGGAGTTCTCTTAAACCAAACACTAGTAATCGGCAACCGTCGACAAATAACCTGGCTTTTCCGATCTTGGAACATTTTAGCGGAGATGAACTAAGCCAGGAATTGGATGAAGTTCTTACTGTTACTGAAACGAGCCAGGGGCTTAGCTTTGAGTATGTATGGGAGGCTGCCAAAGAAGACCACTTCGAAGAGCAGGGTCACTCCGATTCTGATGCTACGGTCAACTACAATAGTTTATTTTTCCCTGTGCCAGTAGATGTTTTACAAAAGCCAGGGGTTGATGCAGAACAAGACAAGTCAGAACACAGTGGCCATGACAACACCCTTGGTGCTTCAGAAGTTGTCCCAGTATTTGATTTGCACAATGTTTCAGTTGCTAACGAATATTATATTCAACTGGAGGAGCAAGGAGAAAGCAGATTGGACTTTGATAATAAGAATCAAGAATCCGAAAGTGTAGCTTCGCAATTTATTGCGCTTCGTGATCTGAAATCATCTGGAACAAACAAATCTGGTTTTCTTCCATTTGAATCTGAACACAACCTTTTACCAGAGTATTTGCATGTTGCAAGTGACCGTTTTCCATACCATAACTCAATCAAGAATGTTGATTGGTCTGATGAAATGCCTGCCTGTAATACTGTCGGTGAGCTTCCACTACAAAATGGTCTTCACACTGAAGTAAATCCCTCCCATGCAAATTTGCATCCATTTCCTGAAAGCTTTAAATATTCTGAAAATGAGGCCAATGTTTGGGGAAATATTCTAGAGACTGATCCAGTTGTAATAAATGTGGAGGAACTGTCTGAAAACTTTCTGTTTCTGAGAGAAAATAATTTATTATCAGACTCTCTGTTTAAGAGAAATAAAACTTTTGAGCCTTCAAATGAGTTTTCAAATAATGTCAGTTCACAAAAACTCTTTGAAATCTCCCACCGAAATAGCTTGGATGTGGAACTCCAGCTTTCAGAGTTAAGTTCATCTGTGCACCCGTCAAATAAAACTAATTTTGATAACTCTTTGCAAACTGGGCACGAGAGCCATCTCAATACTGCAGAGTTGATCTTGCCTAAATTAGAAGATCTGAAAAATGATGTTAATGTAACATCTGAGAAACCTGGGCTCACAGATAACATATTTACAGCAAAGAATATGGAAGGTAACAACTTAAAGCATGCAAATGACGCAGAACATAAGAGTCATGCTGTAGTAGATGATAGTGTTGATCTTTACAGATCAAGCAGTAATGAAAATATATTTGTTCTGCCCAGCGCAACAGTAGTTAATGATGATGCCCCTATAGGGCAAGTATGTCCCGGCTCTATAAAAATGCCTTCACCTCCGCACAACACAGACCATGTCTCTGCCAATGATGAGGACATAAATCCATTCATTGTAATGTCTGCTGTTCCGTCAGATTCAATAAGTCAAGATAGCCTGCTAGATGATAGCTTATCACATTTCACGCAGTCTATGGTGCCATCTATAGGAACACCTGATTCTTTAGACTCTTTAGATGTTCAGAATGTTCTAGAGCCGTTGGAAACTGAAGAGAATCCGAAATTTGGGCTTTCAGATAAACCTGCTGATAGCGGCTACGAAACGGAGAACGTGGAGTCTCCAGAGTGGACATCTCATGCTAACGGCCACTTAGACCATGATGAGAATGAGCGGAATAATGTGTCTGCTTTCATTGCTCCTGTTATAATCATATCGGAGGCTGACCATGCCTTGAATGAGGACAGTCCTAAAACACAAGTGTCGACAGACATAAGTCCCAGTTCTTATAGAGACTCTGCATATTTTTCGGACAATGATTCTGAGCCTGAAAAGAGACCAGAGACCAATTCAGATTTGCCAGTATTACTCACATTTTCACTGACTGGATCACTTTCACAATCCACAGATGAAGTAACTATTCCCGAATTAGCTGCCAAAAGTGAAACAAAGGTAGAAAACGTGTCTTCGAAAGATGAGAATTTTCCGCTTCAGTCAATAGCACAGATTGAAACCGACCCGAATAAGCATGAGGATTCTGAGGAGAATGACCATTATGAAGAATGGAATGATTTTTCTCCCAGTTCAGAAGATGATGCAAACCATTCTTCAAATGAACCTCCCCGTCTAGAAAATGATGATGATTTTCTTAACCCCTTTGGAGCATCGGAGGTCTTTTCTTCAGTGAATAAATTGAAAGAGATGCCAATCGTAAACCTCCCCGATGCTCAGAAATTGAAAGAGCCTGATATGGAAGGGAAATATCTTGGGAAACTTGATGCGTCGGGTCTGCTAGATTTGTCATCGGAGGACGGCATGGACGCTGATGAAGAAGATGAAAATAGTGATGATTCTGATGATGATATAAGGGCCTTCAATCTTAACAGCTTTAGCTCTGATAGTGATGATGACACCGTCCATCCTGTTCCTATTGTTCATGTGGAAAATGATGATGGAAGGCATCTAAAAAGCCTAATAAAACCAAGCAAACCTACAGACCTGTTCTCTGGGCTCAAGAAAAGGAGCAGTAAAGCTGTCCACTTCTTTGATGATGTCACTGTCTATTTATTTGATCAGGTGAGCTTCTGCTAGCCAGCAGGTTAAAAACAACTCTTCTGGCCCTTCATATACCTTTAGATATGCCAGATGTATTCTGTCAACTTTTTTTTTTTCAAATGTTCGCTTAAAATCTATTTCTTAGCAACTTCAAAGTTAAAAAAAAAATAGATTTATATCTCCCACAAGAGTTTACAGCATTCTCCATACTTGGGAGATACTGATCTTTGCACCATTTCCATTGATACGTTTTTGGAGTGAACATATCCTTACCAGGCTGTGTGAGGTTCAAATGTAAAATAGCATTGATCCATCATACCTATAACATACATGATAGATGTTTTGCAACCATGTTGAACTAAACATCTTGCACTCTACAGCATGTATCTGATACTCTGATACAACTGCAAGTCTGTGAGTGTATGGTTCTACAGATAGCCCAACATCATTGTTGAATCCGCTAAGTGCATTGCCTCTTTAAGGGATACTGTTGTGGGAAATGTAAACTCATCAGTTAATAGTTCTACTCCAGAGTTCTGCACTGAAATAAAATTCTCAAAAGAACAAACAGATTTTTTTCTATTCAATTTTCATATCTCGCACGTGGATAGACCTGTTGTCAGTTTCCCAGCTGTCCCCAGTCATGTGACTTGTGCCTGCTCTTTAGGATGGAATTACTTTCTGGCAAGCTGTTATTTCTCCTGCTTAATGTAACTGAATCAGTCTCAGTGGGACTTGGCTTTTACTATTGACTATTGTTCTACCAGGGAGCTGTTATCTTGTGCTCCCTTCCCATTGTTCTGTTGTCAGGCTGCTGATGGGGGGAGGGAGTGATATCACTCCAACTTGCAGTACAGCAGTAAAGAGTGCCTAGCCCCATGTCAGATTTCAAAAATTGAAAAAATTATTTCCGTGCAGAATTGGAGCAGCACTATTAACTGATGCATTTTGAAAACTAAATGACCGTATTCATTTAATTATGTACTTGTGCTATTGTGTTTCGTTGCCCTGAGTGCAATGTTATTTGGTATATAAAATATTGGGCTTTTCACATATAACAAGGTGCATAGAAAGCATGGTCCTTAAAGGGGAAGTTTACCTCTAAATTAACTTATATGACTTAGACATCAAACCGTTTGCAATTGGTCTTCATTTTTTATTTTTGTAGCCTTCTGAAATATTTTACCTTTTTGTTTGGCATCTTTCCAGTTTTGTATTTCAGCAGCTATTTAGTTCCTAGGCTCCTATTCACCCTAGTAACCACTGAGTAAACTGAATGACAGAGAATGGTTATAAGACCCTCTTGAAAGTTGCCCTCTTTCATTTCTAGAAGATAGGTTAAGCACATGTTTTGCGGGGGGGGGGGGGGGGGGGGGTGTTGCACTTTTTCTTTTATTGAATTCGTCCAATAATTTTTTAAATTTATTTTTTAATTCAAGGAAACTCCAACCAAAGATCTAGGTTCTCAGGTGGTGGATACAAACAGCCAAATCTTCAGTAGCTGTCCGACTACTCCTCCTCCACCTCCTCCTCCAAGTTACCTAAACAGGTTTACAAACTCTGAAAGTTCTACTGATGATGAAGGTAAGAAGACTTGCATTAGCGTCGCAACTGAAATGTGGATAGCTATCCCACTCCACCATTTTCTATTTACCCTTTGTCAGACTGCATATACAGAATTATAATACATTTTTGCAGTGTCTGCCCAAATTCATACTCAGAATTGCAACTAGTCTGTCTTTTCTTCACCTCTGCCAACTAGCTTTTGTCCAAAGTTAAATGAATGTTTCCTGTGTGTAATCTATGTATATATTTGATATATATATACTTATGCTGATGTTTTTTGTTTTTTTTTCTTTACAGGGGGAGGCTTTGAATGGGACGATGACTTCTCTAATCCAGAGCCTTCATTTTTATCCAAACCAGCAACAGGCTTTAGTGGGCAAAAACTTACCATTAATCCCTCAAAGTATTTCTCACCTCCTCCTCCCTCAAGGAGTCCTGATCAGACCTGGACACACACTCCGTCTTACTCGCGTTTCTCTATTTCACCAGCAAATATTGCCAGTTTCTCTCTTACGCATCTAACAGACTCTGATATAGAACAAGGAGGTGAGAGGGGTCAAACAAACGAGTGCTAATATAACATTGGTTCCTTTTGTACTTCCGGCTGTCCCTCTGTGTACTGGTATCCTGGGCTTAGGGTTGCCACCTTTTCTTAAAAAAAATACCGGGCTTCCTATATATATTCATCTTTTTTTTCTATTAATAACATTGGGCTCAGCCATCAAAAATGGGCCGGTAAAAAAACGGCATCAGTTAATAGTGCTACTCCAGTAGACTTCTGCACTGAAATCCATTTATCAAAAGCGCAAACAGATTTTTTTATATTTTGTTTTGAAATCTGACATGGGGCTAGACATTTTGTCAATATCCCAGCTGTCCCAAGTCATGTGACTTGTGCTCTGATAAACTTCAATCACTCTTTACTGCTTCACTGCAAGTTGGAGTGATATCACCCCCTCCCTTTCGCCCACCCAGCAGCCTAACAACAGAACAATGGGAAAGTAACCAGATAACCGCTCCCTAACACAAGATAACAGCTGCCTGGTAGATCTAAGAACAACACTCAATAGTAAAAACCCATGTCCCACTGTGTTCTATTACATTGAGAAGGATAAACAGCCTGCCAGAAAGCAGCTCCCTCCTAATGTGCTGGCACAAGTCACATGACATGGGGCAGCTGGGAAATTGACAAAATGTCTACCTCCATGTCAGATTTCAAAATTGAATATAAAAATAAATCTCAACTCTTTTGAGAAATGGATTTCAGTGCAGAAGTCTACTGGAGCAGCACTATTAAATGATGTGTTTTGAAAAAAACATGTTTGCCCATGTCAGTATCCCTTTACTGTTTACATGATTGTATAGTAGACCTAAGGAATGGAGACCCAAATTACAGAAAGAACCATAATCTGTAACGCCTCGGGTCCCAAGAATTCTGGATAATAGATTCCATACCTGTATCTTTCATAACATTTGTTACTTTAGTCTAATAACTGCAGCTGCATATAATGTAATGTGCTCTTGAGGGATGCAGTACTAATTACAGACACCAGGGGCACTGGATCACCAACACTTCTGTTTGTGGCTGTGTCCTTTTTTTTTCCATAAATAAACCTATGACGTTCTAGAATTTGTGCATTAAAAAAAGGACCAAACAAAAATATTTTAATGCCTCTCTTCCTTTAATTTGGTTTGTAATAGAACCCCTGCATGGTCCTCTGCAAAGTAAGGGCTTGAGATGAATATAACGAGGAAAAAAAAAAAGAATCCATACTAGAAATGTTTATTTGCACTTGCATTGTGTGCTTGACAAGCGATAAGATAAATGTCCCTGTTAAAGTTTTCCTGCAGGAAAACTCTCTCCAGATTAGCAGTAAAGTGACATTGAACTAATGTGTGATTCAAACAGATGTGTGGGGCTATGAGAGGAGAACAGCTGTTCCTTGTCTTTGCAGTTAATATTTAATCTGTGCAGCTCTAAACGAAGGGAAAAGATGACTGGTAGTGTTTTTCAATACCTGTATTTACAAGGAATTGTTTGAGGAGCTGCAAGATTCTACAGAGAGCTCATGAAACAAGTCACTTCATAAGCGTTAGAAACTCAATAACATTTCTCATGGGGGACCTGCAATTTAGATAATGAAACTGGAAGCACCTATATCGTATGTGCTCCCTTTAAAGGAGAACTAACACTTAGAGAAGTGGGGAAGAAAAGTTGTACAGTTATGGGACCTGTTATCCAGAAAGCTCGGGACTTGGGGTTTCAGGAGAATGGATCTTTCCATAATTTGAATCTTTGTACCTGAAAGGGGTGGTTCACCTTTAAATTAACTTTTTAGTCTGTTACAGAATGGCTTATTCTAAGCCACTTTTCAATTGGTCTTCGTTTTTTCTTTTTTTTATAGTTTTGGAATTGTTTACCTTCTTCTTCAGACCTTTCCCAGCTTTCAAATAGGGGGTCACTGACTCCATGTAAAAAAATGCCCTGTAAGGCTACAAATGTATTGTTATTGCTACTTCACTTTCTCTTCAGGCCTCTCCTATTCATACGCCAGTCTCTTATTCAAATCAGTCCATGGAATGTAGGGTAATAAGCTAAATAACTCAAAAACCAAAAATAATTGCAAATGAAAACCACTTGCAAATTGTCTCAGGACATCACTCTTTACATCAGAGTAACAATCAATTTAAAGGTGAACAACCCCTTTAAGTCTACTAGAAAGTCATGTAAACATTAAAGGGAAACTGCATGGGAAAACATGTTTTTTTTTAAAACACATCAGTTAATAGTGCTGCTCCAGTAGACTTTTGCACTGAAATCCATTTCTCAAAAGAGAAAACAGATTTTTTATATTCAGTTTTGAAACCTGACATTGGGCTAGACATATTGTCAGTTTCCCAGCTGCCCCAGTCATGTGACTTGTGCCAGCACTTTAGGAAGGAACTGCTTTCTGGCAGGCTGTTGTTTTTATTGACTGCTTTTCTTAGATCTACCAGGCATTTTGAAAAAAAAATTGTTTCCCATGACAGGATCCCTTTAAGTAAACCCAATGGGCTGGTTCTGCTTCCAATAAGGATTAATTATATCTTAGGCTGAGATCAAGTACAAGCTACTGTTTTATTATTACAGAGGAAAAGGAAATCATTTTTAAAAATCTGAATTAATTCATTATAATGGAGTGTATAGGAGACAGCCGTTCTGTAATTCAGAGCTTTCTGTATAATGGGTTTCCAGATAACGGATCCCATACCTGTACATTGTTTTGGGCTTCTGTAACAGCCCAAAACATATATTTAATATAGCCATATTCATGTTTAGGGTTTAGTTCTCCTTTGTGTACTTTTTAAATGCTGCAGGGAATGGGTTATGGGAAGATTGAGAATATGGAGAAACTATCGATATTACCCTGGTCATAATAACCAGAGGACTAACATATTTATTTGCTCATTAAAAAAAAATATCTGCTTTTGTTTGTTTTATACAGGCAGCAGTGAGGATGGCGAGAGAGACTGAAGGAGTCTGAGTGATGAGGATGATGAAGACGGTTTTCAAATTTGGGAGGGCAATCAAAATGCAACTTTCTGAAGTAACATGTAAAGCATGAACACTGCAAAAGATCTTTATACGCTCTTTATGTTCCTCCGTGCAATCCGCTTCCTCGTTGACCAACCCTTGTTGCTATTGCCGTGCTCTTAATTACTTGAAGCACCATTTGCTGTAAATAATCACAGAACTGTAGAATTCTTTTTTTTCTTCCTCCGACTCTGCTGTTATGATTCTTTTGTATATAGACTCAATCATGTCTGTGCTACTGTGATGATATTTGGGAATGTGTATTCAGTGATGTATCAAACTCAAACCCCCTATGTATTGCTCCTTATTGCACTGTGTAATGTTTCCTGCCTAATTATATGTGTACAGAGTTTTTAGCCGTTAAGGGAGTAACACTGCTCACCATGAATTTTCCCCTTTTATGATCTTGTTGAAATATTATCGCCCCTTGTATTGTATCCTGCGTAATAAGCTGCTCCTGGGAATCTGGATCTCTGCTTTCAATAGGCTGTTCCAATTCTTGATAAAGCTTTCTTACTTTGTCAGCAGTGATGTGATGGGATGTATGCTTCCCTTTGCACTTCATATTGTGGATTATCCACTCTTGCAGAAGTTAATTTGTTTACTGTGAACTGGATTTTGTTACTGGAAGTGCTGGCCCCTCCCTCCTGTATAAAACATTGGACTCTTTGTTAGAAGCGGTAGACCAGAGCAAGGCAACCTTCTCCTAGTGCCCCCCATAAGCTCACCAGGTGGATAGAATGCCACTCTCATCCAGGTCCAGGTGGATAGGATGGCAAGAACACCCAGGTTCAGGTGGATAGCATGGAAAGCTCATCTAGGTCCAGGGAGATAGGATGGCAAGCTCATCCAGGTCCAAGTGGATAGGATTCTAAGCTCGTCTGGGTGGATAGGATGCCATATTTGTCCAGGTGGATAGGATTCTAAGCTCGTCCGGGTGGATAGGATTCCAAGCTCGTACGGGTGGATAGGATTCCAAGCTCGTCCGGGTCCGGGTGGATAGGATTCCAAGCTCATCCGGGTCCGGCTGGATAGGATTCCAAGCTCATCCGGGTCCGGCTGGATAGGATTCCAAGCTCATCCGGGTCCTGGTGGATAGGATTCCAAGCTCATCCGGGTCCGGGTGGATAGGATTCCAAGCTCATCCGGGTCCGGGTGGATAGGATTCCAAGCTCATCCGGGTCTGGGTGGATAGGATTCCAAGCTGGTCCGGGTGGATAGGATTCCAAGCTTGTCCGGTTGAATAGGATTCCAAGCTCATCCGGGTCCGGGTGGATAGGATTCCAAGCTCGTCCGGGTGGATAGGATTCCAAGCTCATCCAGATCCAGGTGGATAGGATTCCAAGCTCAGTCATGCTTTATTTTTCCTTATGCTTGAACTTGAATGAGACCTACTCTATCCGTTGGAGTGGTCTGCTTTCTGCTGCTATAGGTTTGTTTGTATACAGGACTCTACAGTCTGGGTGAATTGCTTGTCTTCAATGGCGCAGCCCCCAGTGGGTGCAATTTCTGCCACTGGCCTCAAGATCAATGATCATTGTGTTTTTTTGTTTTGGTTTATTTTTCCTGCATTTCTGCTGATTAGGTAAATTCTGGTACAACTCTGGATTTCATTGAGTGTTCTTCCATTTTGTGGGAAGAGACTCAAGTGACATTTCCTGGCATGAATCGTGATCTATTTAGAATGGCTGGAGAGTTTTGTCCAGATTTTTACAGTTTGGTTATTATAAAGTGCCGCCACTTTATTTAAAAAAAAAAAGCCAGTTACTTAATTTGCAAAGATTTGTTCCTGTTTTTGAATATGTAGTGTTACTTCATTCTATTTGCCTTTTTCATTAGTGTTTCATATAAAATAAGGAGAAAAAAACGAGACATCTGGTTGGCTCTTACATTTGTTTAATTTTCTGCATATGACCTACTTTTTTTTTTTTATATATAGTTCTTATTCCTTAGCGTCTTCTCCCCAAGTTCAGAATAATTATCTTGTGATGACTTCAAGAATTACACTGGTTTTTAAATACTTTACCTTTAGTCCTGTCTATAGTAAATTATGGCTGGGCCCTGTCGCGTCTATTTGATTACTGCCGTGAGTATCAGCCATTCAAATCCTAAAGGTGAAGACGCTTGCTGAATTAAGCACACTTGCTCGTGACATTTCAGGCATATGTTTCCAGCACACTGCATATTGAAAGGGAAATTATTTCCCCATATCTGTGGCAGAAGAGGGGCCAGTAGCTTTTAGTGTTGTTCTATGTAGACAAAGAGGCCGTTCATTAGGTTGAGGTCGTAGTGAGTCCAGTATCCGGTTACTTTATGAATAAGTTGATCGACAATGTGCAATGAGAGTTTCTCCATCCTGATTTTTGATATCGATGATGTTTAACCAATCGGAAGTTTCATCACGTCCACCGAGATACCAAGATGCCGTTGAAAGAAATGGAATTAGGATATTGAATTTTTTTTGTTTTTGTTTAAATTTATATTATTTCCCCCAAAATGTCACCTGACTACTAAAATAGCTGGAGACTGCATAGAATCTAGTAATGACTGAGAACATTTAATCATTTTTTTTCCAGTCAAATCTCTATCGAGATGACATTCTTGACGTCTGTGGATATTGCTCAGGATAACACATGATCTTTCATCGCGATTGTGTGATTACTGATCAATATGCCCCTATGTTTAGATTTTTTTTTTGTTTTTCTTTCTAGCCACACTGATGATTATAGAGCCAGCTGCACTGACGAGCCTTTCTTCTTCTTTCATACAACGACTGGCCACTAATCTGCAATCTCTCAGTATTTTACAAATGCTCCTCCTAGGTGTAAATTCTTTTTGCATATGCGTTTATGGAAAATCAAAAGAAATGTTGCCTCTAGGTTTTAAATACTGCCCTGTACTGAATATTCAGTATATGTAAGTGTGGTATATATTGAATATTGTGAAGAGGGGTCTATAAGGCATAAAGGTTTTTTTTTAGCCTTATTATATTTGCCTTAAATCTAAAATGTATAAAAAATGTAATTCCCCCTCAAAAATGGTTTAACCTTTAGATTTAGGATGTGTTGTCAGAGCCTTCAATAATGTAACTTCCTGGAGAAGCGAAACCGTTGCAGTACAGTGTAAGTGTGTGTGTGTATATATATATAGATATATATAATATATTGAATAAATTACCCCTTATTGTAAAATATAAGGATATTAAAAAGGAGTTACATGACCATATGCAGGACATGGAACTCCGAGACGACTTATAATATCCTCATTTTCCAACAGGGGGTACTTTATTATAATACACAAGTTTGAGTGAGTCGTGTGACATCGCTAAGCTCCGTTTATAACTGATGACATCACTAAGCCGTTTATAAGGATATCATTTACAAGATATTCATGGCTTTTGTGTATCTCTCACACACACACATATCTTACGTTCTTTATATGGGACACTTGTAGTCAAGGTTTTTTTTTTGTTTTTCTTATTAATTTAAAGCTGGTAAATGAGGTGTGTGGCAATATTCTAAAGAATGAATTTACAGGATTTTCGATCTTTAAATGGTGTACATTTTCGTTTTCTTTATTTTTAATTTGTAAAAAAAATTTTACTGTAAATTTGATTCTCATGCCTAGCGTGATTCAAACTGCTTGTAATTTAAAAACACTATTTAATATTCGAAATAAAGTTATATATTTATACATGGTGTTTGATGGAGGCCCTTGATTTTCTGTCCATACATAAAATGACGGGCTAGATATACTCTAGTGCCTTTTTTCTATTAAATATGTTGATTGCTAAGCAGAACGGCTGTTAACGTTGCAATCTAGTCATTGCAATAAAAGCATGTTCTGATCTGTCAACTTCATGGTACGTCTTTTTATAACGTTGCAAAGTTTTTTTTAAAGAATTTAAGACACCATTTAAGAATTTAAGACTCTTGCTTACTTGCTGTTCAGCAGCCCAACAGGTCAATTTGACACAATCCGTACCTAATTATGATCAGATGTTGTTTGGGCTAGGCACAGCCCATTAGCCATGTGCTCCTTGGCCACGGGGTCTGCACAGGTCCAATGTGATGCTATTATTAGACCAGAAGTTGAAAGATGAGTTTGGCCTAGCATGTTCATGATCAAAGTAAGCCAACATCTCCTGTATCTTACAATGAACAGCCTTCTTCTAGAGAAACTAAGCTTCTTTTTCATGTTTTTTTCTTCTTAAATGAATATGAATTGACCTTAAAGTTGTAGTTTGACTGTATTCTATCCCATTAAGAAGAATTTTTCTTTGTCTACAGCTTGCTTGGAAATATGTAGTTGAGCGACCATTTCCCACACACCCTCAAACCCAACACTAGAAGTTGATGTTCAGCAATGCATTGAAAGCATGACTCGTCCAGAGTTTTAATACTGTTGCAGTAGTGTTCACAACTTCCTCATATATAGTATTCCACAAATCCACAAAAGTGACTAATGCTCTTAGACCATGATCCCCAGCCATTGGCTCATGAGTAGCATGTTGCTTAAAAACCCCTCGTCTGTTTCTCCCAATTTCCTCAAAGCAGGTGCTTATTTTTTAATTTCTGGCTTGGAGGCAAGTTTTTGTTGCATTAAAACCAGGTTTACTGCCAAACAGAGCCTCCTGTGTGCTGCAGGTCTACATAGGGACTACCAAATAGTCCAGTGATCCTCAAACTTGGCCCTCCGGCTGTCAAGGAACTACAAGTCCCACAATGCAATGAAGGAGTCTGACAGCCGCAGTCAGGCAAATGCATTGTGGGACTTGTAGTTCATTAACAGCTGGAGGGCCAAGTTTGAGGATCACTGAAATAGTCAATCCCAGTCCTTATTTGACACATACAGGACCTTTTTTTCATGCTTGTGCTGCTTCCCAACTTTATTTATATTTCAATGTGGCTCATGGGTAAAAAAGGTGATGGATCCCCACCCTAGGAAGAAGGCAAAGTAAAAAAAAAAAAACACCCTCTCCTAGAGTAGTAACTGCAAAAAGTATTACAAGTATTACAAATATTGTAAAAAAGTGTACAAGGGATTAAATAACCCCAGTTTGCATGTTAAAAGCACCTGTTGAAATATCTAGAAGACTGCCTGTTGTCTCTTATTGTGTTCCTTCTGAGGCAAGCAGATGAAAGTAGGCGACGAGCCCCACCACACGTTACAAGAGATTGTAATATCATAGAGCTGTCCACTTGGCAATGGATGATTTCAATGCGACATAACGTTGGTTTACATTAAATATTTCCATGGATTTTTATCGCTGCCCCTAAAAGTTAATGCAAATATTCAAACCATAGAAGTGAATTCTTTGGCAGTGAACTGCATTCCTTCTAGAGTTTAGCTAACAAATGTTAGACAACTGAGAAAGCAAGATATGATAATGGCTATATTGCCCTTGGGGAATTTATTTTAATGTAGGTCAAGGTTTGTTCGATATTGTAAACTCTCCAAGAAACCTTCAGCAAACCCTAGCAAATATATTGGACATCTTTCCTGATGAAGATGGGTTTTCTGTCTTGTTAAAGTTAAAGTGGCGGCAACACCAGGAAGGCCTCGTGCTTTGTAACAGTGTTGGGAGTAAGTGCAAGAAACACGCTGCAGAACTCCGAATCCTGTGAAAAGTGATTTATTGTGCCAACAAACTAGGCAACGTTTTGGGCCAACGTCCATTCTCAAGCCTGTGTTGGAAGTAAGGGCACCACAAGAGGTCAGCAGATGTAGACCAACTAAAATATCTCTGAATGTAAGGTAAACAGTATTTGGTTTGTCATGCTTCCTGCCATCGTTGACAATGCTCCTGTATTGTGACTCTAACTTTAATTCTATCTTCGTTTTTCTCAAGAAAGAAAATCCATGGTGCTAGGGACATTGTCTTTCCATTTGCTATGTCTACCTGTGCCACGGTTATTGTATGAAAACTTTACACGCACTAATGATTATTTCTACCGGATATACTTCCTTGAGGTTGAACACCAGGGTCACATACCCTGCCATAAAACTAGTCCTTGGGACCAGTAAAATGAGTGTAGTTATTGAGGGTTATTTTGTGTATAAAATAAAGAAAAGAGTGTGGAGACCCATTTCTGAACAGGAAACTTATGGCAGGTTTCTGTATGAGCTAGAAATGTTGTGGGAATCTATTAGTACCCACCCCTTTTTTCATGGGTGGCGGAGTAGAATTACATGAAAAAAACCCACTAATGAAACCATCAACCCTAGGGCATGAATCATGGGATAAGAGATTCAACCCCACCCCAGAACTGGGTTGATGGGAATGGGTTACCCCTCCTTCCTTGCACCAGGTTTATAAAGGTTTTGATTCTCATGCATGTGGTCTGGTGTCCTTTGGGGGCTTTGAGTGTTTACCAACAATGAACCAAGGAGGAGGCATCTCCTGATGTTCCTCTAAGTTTTGTTGCTCCTGGGCAGAATTTTTGGTTATGTTCTGTAGAGCAATAAGGGGTACAGTGGGAAGGATTTGATTCCATGGGGGGGGGGTGCTTCTCTGCTATGTTGTTTCTCACATTGTGGCAGAGCTTTACAGAGAAGTATCAAGAGATGCCTCCTGGCGCTCAACTTTTGGCCAGATAGATCCAGGAAACTCCTGTTTAAAATTCATAATGGTATCCATGAAAAGTGCCCTTTAAAGCACTATCCAGAATGCATTGCTCCGGTTGTTGTTGAATTGTAACTTCCTCGGATATCCTGTTGTGGACCTCAGCCCTTGGATTTCCTTTTGCTTGCATTGGTATGAATCTTATTTGACAGCTAAGACAGAGTCGTACAAGAAAATGGCCTTTTATTTAAGTTGTCATTTGCTTAAGCACTTTATTAGCACTTTGGTTTTGTGCAAGATAAGGTCATCACAACAGATATGTGTGATTACATTTCACGCTCAAGTCGCAGGACATAATGCTGGTTTTTATTCCAGTGAACTGGGTTATCCACACCAATTACACAAGACACTGCTAATACTGGCAAGGCAATAAAGGAGCGAGTGTTCTTCTTATCCACCCCCCCAGCTTACAAAGACGTTTGTGTGTTCAGAGGTTTTAAATACAGAGTTGTGAGAAATTGACATACAATTCTGGCTTCTAGAAAGCTCCAGTCTATGCTCAGTACTAAGCCCACATGCTGTAGCAGGTTCTGAAAGCACTTCTCTACATAATATTGAACCCACACTGATATACACGAAGGTTTTGAGGTCCTTACATCAGTATGCTGTTAGCATGAATTATAGCACTGAGATATGAGAAAATCATTTTAACATTAAAAGAACTAAACTCTTAAAAAAAAAAACTAGAAATACTGTATTTTACACAGAACATACTGTACAAGCCTAAAGGTTTCAGCAGCCCTATAACACTAAGGGTCCATTTTGTCTACAGCAGTTCCCTAGTCTCTGTGACTCTGCACCAGTTCTGCCATTAGAAATCACGGGCCCGCCCACCCAAGCCCCACCCCTAATACCTGTCTACTCCACATCAAAGTTAAAAGACCAAACAGACATCAGCACTAAAAACGTAACCCCCCCAAGGCTCCCTTATAAATTGGCACAAGGGCCCCCCCATAAAAAAGCATTGGTGCCAAGGCCCCTCATTCAAGTTAAAAAAAACTGGGGTCCCAAAAAATATTTTTTTTAAAAAAAATTGGTGACCAGGGCCCCCCATAAGTTGAAAACCAGGGTCCCCTTACAAGTTGGTGGCCAGGGGATTAAAATGTGGTGTCAGTAGAATTGAACTTGTGGCTTCAGGACATCAATAATAGCTGTTTTCGTGACTTCAGGTATTTTATCAGCTTCAGGACTTCAGTGTCAGCTCCTTCGACCTCGAGTCTTTCCGCCTCTTCAGGACTTCGCATATGTTCTGCACTTCCGCACTCTGCCGCAGGACTTTGGAGCGCACGCTTCTGCGCTCTTTGAAGATTGCATCGCTGCCGGGGCCCCCTTCAGCCCCGGACCTGGGACACTTGTCCCCCCTTATGGCCTCCCTGCTCTGCACATGCTCAGTGCGCTCTGGGCTGCTGTTGATAAAATAATCCTAGGGGCCATTGGAAATTACATTATCAGAAAAGAAGAGGTTGCTAATGTGGGCAAGTTCAGAGGTGCTGTTCTTCTCTTCAAACGGGCTGCGGGGGCCTTGGGCTGGTACAGAACCCCAAACAAAAGAAAGTTTGTTTATAAAAAAAAATGGCAAGTGCATAGCATTGCCCCATTTTCAGTTTCTTATGGCGGAAGGTACATCTGGTTCCTAGGGGAGTACTCGTCAATCAGCAGACAAAATATTAGTACAGTCAATTCAATCAATTCTTAGCACAACCTTTATAAAGCGGTGGCGGGGGAAGTAGCCTCAAAGGTTAATACTGTATGGGATTTAGATTTTAAAAGGGGGAGCTTTGCAAATTATAATATGGGCCATTTCAGTTTCTTGATTGCTTCTGGTTAAAATCTCCTAGCTGCTTTCATTGACCCTGCACCCCCAGAACTAACTGAACATGCTCAATGAAAGAGTGAAATGGAATTTCGGGATCAGCTGACAACCCAACCTGAATAAACCCTGCTGCATGCAATTCTATTTCATTTCAGGTTTAAAGGAACAGTAACACCAAAAACTGAAAGTGTATCAAAGTTATTAAAATATAATGTAGTGTTGCCTTGCATTGGTAAAAGCTGTGTGTTTGCTTCAGAAACACTATTATAGCTTATAGAAACAAGCTGCTGTGTAGCCATGAGGCCAACCATTCATGCTGGAGAGAAGGCACAGGTTACATAGATAAATATTCCTTTTTGTTGGTCATTTGATCTATGAGCTAAATGTTGTATATATACCAGAGAGCACCACAGCTTCATTGTAATCAGCTTGAAAAAGGAACTAAAATGTTCTGAAAGCTTGCTATGATTATATTAGTTAGCCAATAAAGGTATCACCTTTATACCATTTTGTTATTTTTTATTTCAAAAGGGTTGCCCAATAACATTTTTACTGGCTAACACGGTACAGCAACTTTACCTGCAATAGATAAAAGATGAAACACCATTGTATTGGACAGGGCTTATCTGTTATGTGCTATGTAACCTGTGTATTTTCTCTTTGTGCTCCAGCTTGAATGGCTGCCCCCATGACTACACAACAGCATGTTTATATAAACTATAACAGTCTTTCTAAAGCAAACACATGTAGTTTTACCAGTGCATGCTGACTGTATGTTAAAAGGGAACTCCTGCTTCCTAACTGTTATATGCTTCATCAAAAAGTATGATTAAATGCCATTTTCTAAACTGCAGTCCAGATGCTTTTCTCTTTCTGCATCATTCGAAAGGAGGGACTAAACACTGATGTTACAAATTCTCCACAGCTAACAGACTGCATGCAGGAACTACATAACCCACAATGCATTGCACTGTTATATTCCTATTCTTATTGAAATCATGTGTGCAGGGAATTGTGGGGTTTGGAGAATGCAAGCTGAGGACAGCTGGCTGTTGATACAAAGTAACAGTAGTCAGCAAGGTCAGCAAAGTAGTCAGACATATCAGAACAAGAGCAGGGGGCTAGGCTTAGGGAACTGTCAGAAACCATTAAAGATCATGAAAAGTCTGCATATTTTTTATGTATGATGTATAGTGAAAAGTTGCTTGAGATTATGTTTACTTTTCAATAAGCTCAAGTTGTGCTTTTGTGGAGATCCCCTTTAAATACTTTAAAACACTTTCATTCTTTGATATTACTGTTCCTTCATTGAGCAGCCCAGGGAAACCCAAGGTTTCTTATCCCCCATCACATCCTCCAGTTCCATCCCACTCAGATCTCTAGGGAACAGTACAGCATCAAACCAGTACACCCTGTATTTCTTTTGTCTTTTATTTTGTATGGTTGGCATTGGCTGGCCAGTATTGCCTGGTGTGAGTAAGTAACTGTTCAGCCAGAGGGCAGATGTAATACTCTACCAACTTTGCAGCTTTGGTGGGCCCTCACTTGGCTGTACGGAGCAGTAAATAGTGCAGGTAACTTGTTGCTACCCCCAGTGCATGGAAAGGGACTGGCAGCTATTTAGTTATGTGCCGAGAGTTCTAGGTGCTTGTTTGATTTTGCATGTGGGATGCTGCCAGACCCCTCCTCCTCCTTCTGAACTATGCAGTTAAGCTACGTGTACTATCAAAAGGCTCTCAGCAGCAGCCTGCAGTCTCTCTGCACCTGTAGCAGTCTCTCCACCCAACCCAAGCAAGAGCCTTCATCTTTACCATTCCATCCATTGGACCCAAGGAAGATCCCACACCTGAAACATTCTGTCCACTGAACCTATACAACATTCTTCATCTGTAGCATTCAATCCAGTGGACCCAAGCAAGATCCTGCTGCATTCCATCCAGTGAACCCAAGAAAGATCCATCAGCTGTAGCATTCCATCCAGTGGAGCCAAGCAAGATCTTGCAGGTACAGTTCTACCAGAAATTCAGTTCTTGACATACCAACCACAGCAACTACACATGAGCTACCAACCATGCAACATTCAGGTGTGACCTCTCTATAATATCCATTGTAACAGAGACAGTTAGAGTATGTATTACGTTAGTTTCCCTTTTGTATTTAGTAGTGTGCGGACACAAACCAGACTTCAGTCCAACAGTTGATGCAGGTAAAAAAGTATTTTTTTTTAACAAATAAAAATCTCAAAAAAGTAACCTAATGCGCCTTGTGGGAATAGATCCCCATTAATTTTGGTTATTTAACCTTGTTATTTACTGCAATCAACACTGGTTGTCTTTTTGAAAATGATTTGTTACTTTCCTGCACGTGAATAAGCACACAATTTATCACCCCAGAGCACCCAATTATGGGTCGCTCAGTACAAAATAAGGCAGGTGAGAGAAATTTAGAACTTTCACAGACTGGCCCACTGTGTTCTGGTGGCATCATGGGAACATTTCTGGCTAAATAGGGGGGGGCCTAAGGGAACCAGTGATTAGTCTCGCTTTGTAATTGGTTGCACTGTGAAACTTTTATTTTTGATTATTTTGTTGCTTTTACTGCCCATATACCTTTTAGAAAAGTTAAAAGGGAGGTGAAGATCTCTCTCATTATGGGTGGGTTTATAATGTCATGTGATAACTGGAAACAGTTGAAACCCGGCCTAGATTTGTGGCAAGGCCACAAAGGCCCGGACTTTGGGCAGCAAAAATTTAGGGGCGGCGTGCCGGCCAGTCGCATCCCTGAGGAGCAATGGGGACTGAAGCTCGCTAGTGCTACTGTGCTTACAAATACGCTTGCTCGTGTAGCCGGAGCTAGGACATTGTGGCGGCAGCAGGCGGGTGGAGGCGTTCGCGCCAAAGGGCCAGCGCTGTAACCATGTGGCCTTAGGGCACCGCTACTCAAAATCCGGCCCTGGTTGAAACATTTGGAAATATTAAACCATATTGACTAATTTTAAATTTTGCCTTCATAGTTAATCCTGCAATGGAATAATCAGATCTGACGTGTAACAATACAGTAAACATCTCCCACCTTCCCCATCATTATTTTGGGTAAGATTAGTCATTGACTGAGCAATTTGTCTTCTTTGTCATAAACAAGATCATGATCCAGTCTGGGTGACTGACACATCAATTTGGCAGGATTTGGGTAGGAGCAGTTGGATTCAGATTCCCCATATACTCAATGTACTGAATACAATGAGGCTTTATTTGAATTTCTAAATATATTGGCATGGGTTATATGCTGCCTGGGAAATCCTTAGCTCTCTGCTTTTATACAACTGGGAGCAACGATGATTGCTCTGATGAGGTAACTGTTCCTAAAAACAAAAAGACTTATGGAGGGATACTTGGCATTCTAGCGTGTCCCAATGGGGTGCCATTGTTTTACTCTTCAAAAATAGCCATTCTAAACCAAGAACCAGGATGAAGTGCAAAAGTGCACCCTTTATTGCTCATTCAGACAGTACGTTTCCCTCCTGGACTTCTGAGCTCTGCGCCTAATGCTGGATAAAATGATTAGGTACAGACCTCAGCACCAGAAGGTTCAGGTCAACCCTTTTGCAGATTGTAGCATACACGCTCTGACACTTCCTAACTTGTGTTTCTGAATGACTGGTATGATGGGGTGTGGAGGAAATGATGTGGATGGGTAGGGGGCTTTTCCAGAGGAGCAGGAGAGGGTGGCAAATAGGCAGCCTCCATCCTGCCCCTAATTAATACAGTGCTTCTGGGCTCTAATACAGAGGGCAGAGACCTACAACAATTTGGGACTAGAAAAAAAAAACACCATGAAAAGCATTGCATTTTGCACACTTCCTTCTAAGTAAACAAGTCCTATTGTGTTCTTGTAATGCGTTATAATTGAAGGTTACAATGTCAATTTAATGAAATAGAGGAATAATCCTGTAAGGGATCATTGCACAGTGCAGGATAGAAGGGCTATACAGGGCTCCATTCTATATACTCTTTTAAGGGGAAACCTGTTCCTTCTACCAGTTCAGTGCCTTTGTCAGGTGATAGGGCTGATACCTGGGATAGGTTGAGATACCTAAAAGGGTAGAGTAAAGTCAAACTGTCCTGTGAACAACTATTCCAGCCTCGAGATACCTGTGCTGTTTTTAAATTCCCACATTATCAATCATTCCGTGTCAGTCTCACCTGTGCTGTGCAGTATTTTCAGGGCAGGGTTCTCATTAGGGACTGGGTCAGAAGCTGCTCGCAATTTTGTCATATTTATTTCTATCCATTAACATGCAGGTTCTCAAGACTTACACGGTGCCCCCCTAACATTGCATGTGTTCTAGATAAGCACCCATCAGTACAACTGCCAGTTCTGACAGATTCACCTGGATGGGCTGCTAGAAAACATGCTTGCTTCCCTGCAATATAGTCTATTGCATTTTAATGAGTTTATAGTGGGAACATCTCACCCACTGGTAAGTTCTTCTTTCATTTGCTTAGGGTTAGGCACCTATAGTCCCATGCCTAATCTCATGAGGAGCAGCAGATCCATTCTCCTAACTACTTTACTACTTCACATTACTCCTTTATCCATCTAAAGCAGTGGTTCTCAACCTGGGGGTCGGGACCCCTTTGGGGGTCGAATGACCCTTTCACAGGGGTCCCTTAAGGGGTTCCAGGAGCAGGTTCATCTTTCTCCCCACTAGCCCTGGGGCAAGGTTGTAGCTATCCGGGTGTTGGTGCTGGGAGTTCTAGTTCATTAACCTGTGTAGGGAAGCCAGTTGCACTACAACTTTATATTTCCCCTTAGTTGGGACTGCCATACAGCTCTCCTTGCCCATTTAAAATTTGTAAAATTAACATGGTAATATGAGTGTGGCCACAAAATGGGTGGGCAAATTTTTTTTTTGCTGCACTACGCATGGAAAACAAACCTTTATGCAACCACGTTGTCTCCTATACTTTCCTTACAATCCACGCTTGGCTGGCAATGAAAATATTTTAATATTTTATGGTTGGGGGTCACCACAACATGAGGGACTGTATTAAAGGGTCGCAGCATTAGGAAGGTTGAGAACCACTGATCTAAAGCCTCATTTCTGAATGAGGCACATGGTGCAACATGCACTATTTTAGAGTAGATTTTTTGTAAACCCAAAATGCAGCTTTATTTTTTCAGAATTTCAGTATAACAGTGGCCTTTTACTAATCACTTCTGGCATACAGTTAATAACGACATGAAAACTGGATTCAATTGGTGGCAAAATTCACTAGTGCCTATTGACACATCCCTCTAGTAGAACCCTAGGATGCTAAATTCTTCTAGACTCTTCTCTTTACATACTAGCATGTATTCTTTGTTCCATTTCTCCTCTTTGTTAGCATACAGAAATGGAGAATGAACATGGTATAAGCATCTAAATATATGAGGCAGGGTCCATCAACACTCAGGCCCAATGGAGACTATGGTTGATTGCCACTCTCAAAAGAGTGGCAGGACAATCCTAGTGCTCTTGCATCTTCAAGATTTGTTTTCAGCTGCTTGCTAAAGCTGGAAGTTGAAATTTGCAACAGCTACAAGGCTATGAGTTCGAGCTCACTGATTTATTATTTCTATTGAAATAACTGAATAATGGGTTACTCTTTTCCAGTCTCTTCCCTGGGAAGCAGCACCACCAGATAGGCTGGGGTTCATTAAATGGAAGATTTAATAATATGGGAGAATCTGGACAAGGAAAGTGTAAAATAGAATAAGGCTAGAAATGCTGTATTTTGTATACTAAACATAAACATGAACTTATTGCACCACAAACTCTAATCAAACAAATGATTTATGCTTTCAAAGTTGGCCACAGGGGGCTGTCATCTTGTAACTTTGTTATACATCTTTGCAAGACCCAGACTGTGCACATGCTCAGAGTGTAATTGAATATAGGAACCGAAGAGCTTTTCAGTGCAGTTAAAACCTCCTTTATTACATCACTACATGTTTCGGACAACAAAGGTCCATCCTCAGGTCCTTCCTCAGAGTGATCTGGGCTAAGCTTAGGGATCGTCATAAATGATCAAAACAGCACAAGTCAAATAATATCTGCCAGAAGCTGATACAGCAAAACTGATTAATAATCAGAATATACAGACTGCACTGGGTCCTGTGTTGTCATGTAATCTAATGTGGATTTTATAGTTTTTGTATTATTTAATACAAAGTTTCTCCAACTCTGCAGAACCAGTGACTGCAGCAAAATAATCCTCCAAATAGAATCCCGGTTTTCCTGTTTAAATCTGGCTCCATGATCTTTGTCCCTGCAACTGGAGTTGGAAACATTAAAGGGGATGTAAAGGAAAAAATAAAATCCAATACAAATCTCTACACAATTGCCAACTGCTCTACAGGGAAACAAAGCTGCTAGAGTTCTGCATGGCTGGGAAGTAAGGCAGGGGCTCCCCCTGCTGTTCATAAGTATGATTATTTCCCTGCCCAGCATTAAGGGACCGTCCGACAATTCCTATCCACAGCAGTAAATGAAGGGAGAATTTCACTGCATACAGTCAGGTTTCTTATAAAAACGGTACACGTGTTTTCATTAATTATATTGGAGATAGTTTTCTTTTTCATTAAAAAAAGTAAAAATTTTATTTATTTTTTTGCCTTTCCTTGTCCTTTAATATCTCTTCCTCTCACTCTTGAGTAGAAAGCCAAGAACTATACTGCTATTACAAAAAATAACAAGCACTTTAGATTTTTATATTAAAATATATTTCAGACAATTTGCTATGTATTGCACTCATGTTGAATGTAAGTTACAATGCAACCAGGATAAACAGAAATAAGTTGTAAACTCAGGGGAAGGAAGCTACTTAATAATGGTATTAATTTCAATCAGGCTTGGTTGAACTGGTTGAATGACCTAGCTGAGCACCAGAGTATCTGCTGGTGGGCCCCAGTTCCCATAAACCTTTTTTTATTCTCACCATACACCTATATGAAATGTATTACACGTTATACATCTAATTGGTGGTGGACCCTCAATGTCAGGGTTTCTGTTGGGTAGAAGGCACAGTCTGACACTGCTGGATATGATAGGCTGTCTGCAGATTATGGTGGTTGAATTTGTCACTCAGGAAGGCAGTCCAAAGTTGGCTAAGGGCCTATGTCAAGTGAGGGATTTTCACCACTGAGGTGATTTTGGGAGAATGCTGTTGCTAATAAATTTATTTCCCTACCTTGATCTTCAAATGAATGGGAAATGCTCTGCTTGTGGTAGGCAGTGACGCTGCCAGGGAAGGAGTGCTTGGGAGTGCCAAAGCAAGCATTCTTTTTATGCCACAGCTCTAATAATTTACAGTTACTTTCTTCCGAAAAAAAATGATATAGAGATTCTCTCAGCTACGACCTAAACTTAATATAGTTTTAGGTGCTGTCTTTAGTATAAAACAACAGCAGGGTTAGATACAAAGTAGACCTCAAGTTTGCCCCTTTGCTATAGAAAGACCTATTTAACTTCTTATTAATCCAAAGAATTCCCAGTCCCAGGATTAGTGCTCAGAGTAATTAGACCTGCTGCCACTTGCATCAACCCTACTTCAGCTTTTTGAAACTACTTCCTCCCTTGGCAAATTAATCAGCTTGTATGGGTTCCACTACCACCTCTATGCTGACGATACTCAGATCTATCTCTCCTCTCCTG
>CM044447.1:110014107-110028808 GCA_024363595.1 Xenopus borealis | reverse complement strand
ATTGAAAACAATTTCCAGACCTGCAATATCTGGTTACTTATAATTGCATATTTCTTGTGAAAACCCCCAAGATAAAAATAGTTCAGCTTCGACACGATGCAAATCTCATGTGTTTGCACTAAACTCTTGGTTCACCTTTCAGCATGAAAGCTTCAAAATGGAAATAAACCTAGACAGCTGCAGCGGGGGTCAAAAAGTAAGCCTTATATTTGTGCTGCTTTGGGCATGTTTCTCTGAGTTAACCGAATGTTACATGGACTAAAGTAACCTCTGCATTCTCCAACATATTATCAAGCATCGTCAAAATTAGCAACAGATTCCAAAAGCAACAACACACCTGTGGATCCTCCAATCAGAATCCTGCTTGCTTTCTAGTCATTGCCCATGCACTCCAGGCTGTATTGAGTTCTCACTGGAGATTTTTCTTGTTCTAAATTTTCAGCACGTAACCTAACCAAGCCTTGGGTTTGATATAAAAAAATGTATTACTGGCAATCTGCAACTGCAATACTAAGATGATATGCCAATATATGGGCAGTTAACAAATATAGACAGTGAGGGCAATGGGAGCAATAGCAGTTGGTGCTCCACCCAATCATTGCAGAACTCAAGGGATTCCATAGAAAGAAAATAGAGGCTTGCGTGCAGTTCTTCTGTGTTTTATTGAAGAACACATAAAGTTTATTATTGTTTTGCTTTCCTTATTCTCTCTTCGGTGGAGCAGCACATATCTCTTAGACATAAGTTTCAATCTGGACAGCATTTAAGCTCCAAATGATTGAAAGGTCATCTCCCATAGACTTCATTCTAATCAAATAACTGACATTTTTAAAAATGAATTCCTTTATCCTTGTAAGAGACCATTCATCCTTATTAAAGGCAGCACAATCCCTTTGGAGTTAATTCATGTTTACATGAGACTTAATCCAAATTACTAAGAGAATCTTATCTGTAATACCCCAGATCTCAATCGTTCTGGATAACTGGTCCCATAGTGTCAAAAATAAATCCTGTGAGATCCACAATTGGTAATGGTTGTTCCTTTCAGCTCTGCCACAGTTGATAGAGTGGCCACCTCTTATCCAGTAACATAAAATGTAAGAACAACTGGAGATCTTTTAATGTAATTTTATTCCAGCACTACATGTTTAGGACTACACAAGTCCTTCCTCTGGTGCATTCAGGACTTGTGTAGTCCGAAACATGTAGTGCTGGAATAAAACTACATTAAAACTTCTCCAGTTGTTCTTACATTTTATGTAACCGGTCCCATACCTGTGTAATAATCTAAAAAGAGGAAGAATAACCTGCAGTGATATTTTATTTCTTCTATATGGCACAATATACTTTGCTTATGGCATGGCACTGTAAGAAATGTGTTCTTTCCCCTCCCCTCTGATTTAAATATATGGATGATATGATTTCTGATGTGGGCTCCATGTTCTTAGAACATACAACACTGAAAGATAGATAGATATATTTTCCTTTTCCCTCACACTGTCAGCTGTTCTCTCCATTGTTTACACTATTATTATTTTTGACATTTGTATACTGTATAATAATCCAGAGGTGTGTTCAGCAAATCTATGTTCACAGTAGACTGCAGGCTATTTCAGCAGATCTGTAGTAGGGTAAGCCTGTTCCCTAGCTATGCCAAGGAGGTAGGTGGAGAACAGGATTAGATTTACCACAGACATCCCTTGGCTCTGTTACAGAGTTACTGGAGAGCTGTCATTTGCTTGCACTTTGCAACAAACAGAGATAATATGTTGGTTAACTCTTGACGAACCAGGTCTTTCTGGATAAGCCTGAGTGCTCTCAGAAGAATGCAAATGAAACTGGAAGTAAAACCTAAATATATTTTAGGGGTTTGACCTTCCCATAACTGCACGTTGCAGCTGTTTTCTGTACAGTCACACTGGGAACTGATTTGCACAAAAATAAAGACCATGACAAGCTGCAGATGATCTGCAATTGCCTCTATTAGCCCCACAGGCAAAGCGACCGCTCCTATAAATAATCTGTTTTTGGCAAGAGATTCTTTCTGTTGCCTTAATTGTTTTTTGCTTTGTGGGACAGTACTAATCCACACAACCAAAAAGAGGTGCTATTGTTTTTTATATTCACCTCTGCCACAGCCGGATGACCTTCATGACGTGTGCTTCACCTACTTTCTATTGAGGCATCTCTTTCTTTCCCAACTTGGCTGAGGCTCCAGAACAAACAAAAAATTATTAGATTATTTCTTGGACATTTTGTACTGAGGCTCCAGAACCCCAGATCCTATGTCAGTGTTGGCAAGCTGTAGCTTCAACTTCTGATTTTATGCATTTCCATCAGGACCTTGCATGAGCTAGAAAGTCAAGAGACTGCTCATCACAACACATTCTACAAATGTTGATGGCCCACAAGCCAACATGATGCCTACCAGTTTGTCACACATAATGCAAAATGCTTGAAACTGAAAGCTGCTTAGTAGGCTCCCCAAATTTAACTGGGTTAATATAATGTGTTAATAATGTCTAGGTAGATGTTGCTTTAGGCCTAGGGCACACCACAGTATTCAAGAATGAGCTCCTATATCTTATAGTTATGGCAAAACTAATAATTGATAAAGTAGAACTCAAACCATCGAAGCAGTGCTGCAGGTAAGAATATATATAGGTTTTATTATCCCACTGTATTACCCTATAAGGAAAAATAAACTGGGCATGCATCTATCAAAGAAGAAGGATAAATAAGAGCAACATCTAGCTAGAATCTGAGCATTATTGCGCTTTCATTCCTGCAGCATTACATTTGATTTTGTGTTTGCACTTACTTTCCCTCAGTCCTGCAAAACCAGTTCCATTGCCTCAGTAGATGTTCTGCCAAGAAAATGCTGAGGGATACAGTACCTTGTAGCTTGCCTATGCTTTCTATAATGGCAAGCAGTGTCTCCTATTCAGCTTTGCTGTTTCTAATGCTGCGGGGGGTGGGTTGTCTTGCATGCAATACTGCTTCCCCAGTGACATTTGCTTAAAAACTAGTATCAAACATGGATAAGTATCTCAGAAGGACGCATTATCCCTTGATGGCCAAGCTGCAACAGAGCTATATTAGTTGCATGTATAGTTGAAAACTGTTTCTAATGTGACCTGCATTGTAGGATTTAGGTCAACAAAAGTAAGTGGCCACTTGTCTGTCTCATTCTGAAACCAGGGGTATAAATAGGAAGTTGGCCCTAGCTTTGCTGCGGAAGACTTTGCACTAGATCAGTGCTGTCCAACTTCTGTGGTGCCGAGGGCGGGAATTTTACTGGTCTACCTGGTGGAGGGCTGTTAATGGAAGTCAATGTTGACCACTCCCCATTTTAAACCACATCTACTTTAAACCACATCCATGTTACCACAATAACTTTTAAGTCCATATTCACATTAATGGTGGTAGCACATGGTGCTCACTGCAGACATATCACTCATATGTGAAAAAATTAAGTCACATTAAAACACACCCGTAAATCTATATGCCTCTCCTCTTCCCGTGTGGATAACACAGTGCCACCAGCACATGATTAAACACCTTAGGACCCCTAAAAACAATGCTAAGAAACCCCCAGAACAAATTCTAGCAGGCTCGCATACCACAGGGAGCATAGGGCATGCAGAGTATGGCGAACACACAGGGAGAATAGGGCAGACAGAGTATGGCACACACTGAGCATAGGGCAGGCAGAGTATGGCACTTACAGGGAGCATAGGACATGCAGTGTATGGCACTCACAGGGAGCACAGGGCAGGCAGAGTATGGTACTCACAGGGAACACAGGGCAGGCAGTGTATGTCAAAAACAGGAACCAGAGGTCAGGCAGAAAATGGCACATACAGAGAGCATAGGGCAGGGAGAATATGGCACATACAGAGAGCATAGGGCGGGGAGAATATGGCATACACGAAGAGCATAGGGCAGGCAGAATACAGCAGAAGACAGGTAAACCTATCTGGACGTAAAATAAACAGGTTGATGCTAAAAGTAAAAAAATAAGTATAACTAGTACTACCAACAAAACTATTGGAAAAAGTCAAGAGTAATTTGAAATAATCAGTCGAGGGTATACTCACAGCTCACCCCAGTTCCAAGGTGCAAATCCAAGGCAACTTTCCACAAAAAAGTTATGTGAGTACCTCCAACAATAATTTGTCAATAAGTTAAAAAATTTGAAAATGTATTAGGACATAAAGGACAAGATCTAAAGCGTTTCTTGGCTATTGGGGCACTTACTCACAGGCTTTCAGGACCACACAGGTCATACCGTGCTACATACAGTGACACAATGCTGGTGCCCCTTCAGAGGTCTGCATGAGGTGTGAACAGTACAAGGCTTTATGGGTGTGAATAATGTAGGCGAGATTTCAGGTGTGAACAATCCATGAGTTTAAAGTCTAAGATGAGGTTTAAACTATGCAGGACAATTTGTAATTAAAGAATGAGAGTGCTCCAGAATATCGATATAAATATGAACATGAATTGCTCACCAGGTAGATCAAGTGGTCCAGGTGCCCAACCCCAAAGTCCTGTTTCAGGGAGCAGCAAACCGGTATATGTAAAAATTAAGAACAGGGCTATCCGGCACTCAAGGAATCCACAGGTCCAATAAAAAAAAGTAAAAAAACGTATTTATTAGTTGAAGTTAAAAAAATTCACATCTCCATAGGCAAGCAGTCACAACAGGCATCATGGGCTATACAACACTGCAACACTGCAATAGATGTTGGAACATTGGTGGTGGGATTTGCTTCTCTTCATCCACAAGAACATTAGTAAGGATGGGCACTAATGTTGTGGCCCTTTGTTCTGCACCTTTAATTGTACAGTTATATATTTCTGGGGAAGTGATATAAATTAAAAATGCTCTTGATTCTCTTTCCTGTTTAATACTTGGCTGGGTTCCCCGGTATAATGGGTACACTAAGGACCTGCTGCAAAACAATGATCTCTTCTTGGCTCTACTACAACAGGATAGTATGAGACACATATTCCCTCTACTACTTGCTACTACAGTATAAGGAAATACATTGATTTATTCATCTGACATGGGAAACTTCATTATCTATACTATGCTCTCTTTATCCTTTCCTACAACAATCACACACACACACACATACACACAGGCACACACACACACACAGGCACACAGGCACACACACACATATATTATTTATAGAAAAATAAAATTTCCCTGCTCTAACAGAAGGTGAGAGTAGAGATAACTGTATGTTTTTGCCATGGTAATGCAATAAATACAATTACTAATAATAGCAAAAAAATTAAAACATCTTTATATTCATTAGGGCTTCCTAATTTAATAGCCCAGCCTGATAACCATTTGGAATGAACTCAGAAAAAATTTGCTTTCCCGTATACTCCTGGAATCCCAGCTTGAAGGTCAATTTTGATGAACAAATATTTGCTGTCCTAGATATTCTTGGATCTCTGGTTGCATGGCTGATTCACAAATGTTTGTAATTTTGTTTTAAGCTAAGGGGTGTCCTGACCTAATGTGGGACCTCCAAGGCCTTGAACCAAGTGAGTCTGAAAATCACATAAAACGAACAACAGTTTATAAACTCTTTAGTTACCCTCCAGGGCTTAGATAGAACTCTTGGCTGCTGTCACCAGGCTGAGTGAAAAACCTTCTTGTCCTGGCTTTTGTATACACAAACTGACCACAAAATTGGCTGCTGGTCCTTCAGGGTGTTTGACCTGGCCCCATGCTTTAAGGCTCTCATCTGAGAAACATCTAGGCCTAGGTCAGTTGGAAGAACCTGGGTCTTGCCTGACAGAGCAAGTAGAGATTGACAAATCAGGCCTTGGCTCCGGGAGGATGTCTAAAGGTGAAGCGGTCTCTTAGTAAATAAAAATGTAATTTAGTAAGCATTTAGGACGCATTTAATACCATAGTCCATACATTACCCAAGCATTTCTGTAGCCATTGATTGTATGTTAACACTGTGTGGTGACAACTTGAAACTTTAGTACAATTCCCAGGTATTGTTGGTGTGCCCTAAGGGGCCTTATTCTTCCTCTGTGCACTTCCCTTTTTAGCATATGCATTACATAAGTGAAAGCTCAGAGGAACCTCTAGTCCAGTGATCCCCAACCAGTAGCTCGTGAGCAACATGTTGCTCCCCAACACCTTGGATGTTGCTCCCAGTGCCCTCAAACCAGGTGATTATTTTTGAATTCCAGGTTTGGAGGCAAGTTTTGGTTTCATAAAAACTAGTTGTATTTCCAAATAGAATGTTCTGTAGGCTGCCAGTCCATATAGGGGCTACCAAATAGCCAATCACAGCCCTTATTTAGCATGCCCAGGAACATTTTTCATGCTTATGTTGCTCCCAAACTCGTCTTACATTTAAATATGGCTCACGGGTGAAAAAGGTCGGGGACCCCTACTCTAGTCCATACCTCCCAAGTGTCCCATTTTGAGTGGGACAGTCCCGCTTTTGACAGCTCAACCCGCTGTCCCAGGTTAGTACTGGAAAGACCCAATCTCTCTGCGCTGAACGGGGAAATTCCCGATATCTCTGCGCTGAACAGAGAAAGTCCTTATTTCTCTGCACAGTCAAAAGAGATACAATGTTTCCAACTTAATTGGTTCTTGGCAGAGAACCCAGAATAGATACTCAAAACATTTGTAACAGTGTTGTCCCTTGGGAGAAGAAGACTCACAGCTTAAAGGGCAATTCACCTTCATTAGTAAAAATAATAAAACATAAAAACTACAGAAATGTTTTCAAACTTCCAGAAGCTGGCAAATTTTGTAAAATGGTCTTGGTAATTAGGGGGTGTGGACACAAAAAAGGGGCTCCGCGTGGCAAATCTTTTTTTTCCCCGCTTTCCATTTCCGAAATGTTGGGAGGTATGCTCTAGTCTAGTCAGTCACCCATGGAGTGGCCCTGTAGATTGCTTAGTCGAGCACAACATACAGAAGGAACTCTAAGCAAAGTTGTTCAGTTATTCATCCACTCAAATAAATACTTTTAGTCCTACCCTCACACCTTATTCAGTGATAAATAGGATGTTCAGATCAGCTGACTGTGTTCCTCTTGCAGATGAATGTGATAGGGACTTTAGATTTTATAGGGATATAAAAGTTAGTTAATCGTGCAACTCCAGTAGACTTCTGCACTAAAATCCATTTCTCAAAAGAGCAAACAGATTTTTTTACATTCATTTTTTAAATCTGACATGAGGCTAGACATTTTGTCAATTTCCCAGGTGCCCCTGGTCATTTGACTTGTGCCAGCACTTTAGGAGGGAACTGCTTTCTGGCAGGCTGTTGTTTTTCCTTCTCAATGTAACTGAATGGAACGCAGTGGGACATGGGTTTTACTACTGAGTGCTGTTCTTAGATCTACCAGGCAGCTGTTTTCTTGTGTTAGGGAGCTGTTATCTGGTTACCTTCCAATTGTTCTGTTGTTTCGCTGTTGGGGGGGGGTAAAGGGAGGGGTGATATCATTATAGCTTGCAGAACAGCAGTAAAGAGTGACTGAAATTTATCAGAGCTCAAGTCACATGACTTGGGGCAGCTGGGAAATGGACAAAATGTCTAGCCCCATGTCAGATTTCAAAATGAAATATAAAACAAATGGATTTCAGTGCATAATTCTGCTGGAGCAGCACTATTGAAAAAAAAAAATTCCATTACAGTATCGCTCTATTGGAGCAATAACTGATGCCATAGAAACATGTTATACTTGAAAATTGTATTATATTACTTATTGCTTTTTATCCCCTTGAATATGTTCTGCTGTAATACTCCCATCTACCTTGACAGGGCAGTTTATGTAGTATTAACATCATAGCCTAATTCCTTGTAGCTGATTATACTTTGTGGTTGGCTTTGAAACTGATATTGATGTCACAAGCAGGTGCACAAGTTTCACTCGCCAGTTTCTAATACATTGCTTTTTTTTTTTGTTTTCGCAGAATTTTCATGCATAAAACCAGAAAAAAAAGATCTTGTTAAGCAAACCAGTTGGGTTTCTCCAGTCTTTAGAAGAAATATGAAGGCAAAGGCCAAAGCAACAAGAAGCAGGAGGCTGGTCAACCTAGAAGACATTCATGAGCAGAGAGCCTCAAGTGAGGAACACCTAGTCAAGTGTCCAAGTTACAAGGACAAGAGGAAAGGAGAAGATGAAGAGCTGGTCAAAACCTCGAGCAAAAAGAGAAGAGAGACAGAAAACGGGAAAGAACATAGCAGCCGTAGGCTGGAGAGCAACGAGCGGGAGCGGCAGAGGATGCACAAATTAAATAATGCCTTCCAGGCTCTGAGAGAAGTCATCCCTCATGTCCGAGCTGAGAAGAAGCTGTCCAAAATTGAGACACTCACGCTGGCCAAAAATTATATAAATACTTTAACTGCGACTATTGTAAACATGTCTAGCGGCTGTGCCAGCCCGGGGCAGGAGGGCAGCCCTGCCAATGGTGGAAAGCTTTTTCAGCACTATCAGCAACAACATAGCGATGAGGATAATGACGGACATTTAAAGCAGTACTCAACACAAATTTACAGCTTTCGGAAAGGCAGCTGATATGAATCACAGAAAGGAACTATTTTCTATTGGGTTTCAAGCTCAACATTAATATATACATGTACAGTAAATGCTCTGAATAGGAAGTCTTAGGGAAGCACAACAGCTGCACTGGTGAAGGACTGCTGAGAACTGTAGCCCTTAAACTGCTGCCGTGCCAAAGGTTGCCAGTCATGCCTTCATACAGGAAACATATAAAGTAGGTTAGCCCGCTGCTTAGGATGAGCGATGATTGGCTGGATATTAGCGCATTTTAGTGATGCAGGTCCATGACCAATCTGCAGTGATTTAACAGGGCAGATTATAAACAATAAAGAGAAGGGTAGTGTTGCTCCCAAACAACCACAATCAGTTTGCTTTGGAAATTCACCAAATTATATGGAACAATTGTGGCTAATATAAGTGTCCATGAAAACACTGCTACAGAAAGAACCAGTTAGTTCATCTAGTCTGCCCACTGATGCCAGTGCTCTTTGAGCAAATGTTAATATATATATATATTCATATATGAGCTAGTTTGTCATCAAAGTGCCAAATTGCATCAGGGCAGATACCCCTAGTAACGAATCAGGGCTTTGTATTTATAATGGGATTGAATTTTTGGATTGGTTGCTTGTAGTTACTGTAATGGTGCAGCTTTCTTAGTTAATAAGCCAGCTTTTGTATTATTAGGCAGAATATGCTTTTTTTCTTTAGATTCATTGAATCAAATGTACATGGGTTATCTGGCCCGTTAAGGAGTAAACAGAAAATTGTGATTTATTGAAATTGAAGATTAAATTAGGTCAGCTGGTGATTTAAACTGATTCATTTGAGTATTTTCAGTTTGTGGATAACATGCTGGGTTTTCAGTACAGAAGTCTAAAACTGGTAAATGTTATTTAGGGGCTGAGTTATTATTATTATTATTATTATTATTATTAATAATAATAATAATTAAAAGAGAAAGATGCTGGCAATTCATGAAACCAAGGGCCCCATGCCTACTGGTTACCAAACTCATCTTTCCACAAGAACTTAATTCCCGCACAATATTGTTCCATGTTGCCATGAATACTAGTGCCACTAGGTGAAATCAGTTCAGAGCAGCATAGAACCACACTTGACAGTGACCACTGTATGCACTTAAAGGGATACTGTCATGGGAAAAATTATTTTTTTAAAATGCATCAGTTAATAGTGCTGTTCTAGAAGAATTCTGCATTGAAATCCATTTCTCAAAAGAACAAACAGATTTTTTTTATATTTCATTTTGAAATTTGATATGAGGCTAGACATATTGTCAATTTCCCAGCTGCCCCAAGTCATGTAACTTGTGCTCTGACAAACCACCCAGCAGCCTAACAATATAACAATGAGAAGGTAGCCAGATAACAGCTCCCTAACACAAGATAACAGCTGCCTGGTAGATCTAAGAACAGCACTCAATAGTAAAACCCATGTCCCACTGCGTACTATTCAGTTACATTGAGAAGGAAAAACAACAGCCTGCCAGAAAGCAGTTCCCTCCAAAAGTGCTGGCACAAGTCACATGACCAAAGGCAGCTGGGAAATTGACAAAATGGCTAGCCCCATGTCAGATTTCAAAACTGAATATAAAAAAATCTGTTTGCTCTTTTGAGAAATGGATTTCAGTGCAGAAGTCTACTGGAGCAGCACTATTAACGAATGCGTTTTGAAAAAAACATGTTTTCCCATGACAGTATCCCTTTAACCTAATGCTTTCAGTAATGCTTCACCCAACTAGGGTTGCATTTCCTTTTGGAGCACTCGGGGGGATACAATGTCACAGGGAAGGACAGCTGATGTTGGGGGCATGGCTGCTGATGTCAGAGGTTGGACTAGTGATGTCAGGGTGGGTCTTTGATGTGACGATGAACAGTTGATTGCTGATTGTTAAGCAGATCGCCATGTGAACTAGGCAGGCAGTTTTGAACCGGAAAGTCCAGCATTAAACTGGTCCAGATAAAAACTACACAGGTGACAACCCTACACTCACTCACCTGCTTAACCAAACAGCCCAAGAGTCTCGCTTTTTAACGTCTGGTGATTTGGCACCTGCAGGACAGCAATGAAGTCTCATCTCGCTACACTTTACACTAATATGACTGCAGTGGTGTGGCAGGTAACACCATGGTGGTCATGGTGTTACTCACTTTTTTTAAAAATTTGACTGCAGCTTGTACTTCCATACTTTTACCAGAGAACAATAAAAGAAAAAGACTGTTTTTTTTTCACGGTAGTTGCTAGCCCTGTCCTTTGCTGCCTGTCCTCTGCCACAAGGGCTTCTTTTTCCAACAATTATTATTATTATTATTATTATTAATAATAGCATACTGATCACAACTAAGTCTTTTATTGTTTTCTCTGCTCTACAGAAACAGTTTATGTGCAACCTAGGTTCCGGGTGACATCCATCCCAGCATGTGTACGTAGTATTTGGTTTCAAAGTTTCACCACTTTTTAATATGGATTAGGGGTGACAAAACAGACCACTTCTATAACATCCTTAGTAGCTGCTGGGGTAGAGAAGCTGTACTTCTGCTGGTAGAACTTACAGGACCACTGGCACCCACAGGGGATACAAATAGATGATGATTTGTTTACCAATGGAATATTTAAGTCCTTTGATCACATAAAGGCCGACTTTGAGCAACAGCAAATGCATGACTGGAATTATTACCAATCCAAATGATAGGAAAATGATAGGCTTCCATACTTTAAGAACCCCAACTTACAGTACTACTGGCACCCACAGGGGGTACAAACAGTTGATGATTTGTTTACAGATGGGATATTTAAGTCCTCAATTGTCAACCTCTCCTTTCTCAATGACTAAATCACCAGTGGAAAATATACTGGATAATCTGTAAATATGCTGTATGTACAACCCAACCCTTGAATCAAATTACTCTATTTACTACCTTTGGTAATTTTAGAGTTAAATGGGAACTCTGCATCCCTGATTTGGAAGATGAGGAGTGAGAACAGGGCCAGGCCAAGCCAACAGGGCAACCTAGGCACCCATTCGGCTACCTGCCCCCCCCCCCCGTGTCTGCTCATTGGGCATACATCATAAGAAGAGAAGGAAGGGGAGAGTAACAAAGGGGAACTGCAGGGGAGGGAGGTGGGGGGAGTGATGTAGGGAGAATGATAGAGGGGAGGAGGTCTCTTCTGCCTACCCCTAGTTCCGGCCCTCAGTGGTAGAACTGGACACATTTCCGATTATATCCTTATTTAACTTTGTTTTAGCAAACGTAAAGGAGTGGTTCACCTTCACATTAACTTTTAGTATGTTGTAGAATTACCAGTTCTTAGCAACGTTTCAGATGGTCTTCATTTTTTTATTTTGTGTAGTTTTTAATCATTTGCCGTCTTCTTGATTCTTTCTAGATTTCAAATTGGGGACTTCAATAGCCAAAAAACGGTTGCTACTATTTTATTTTTACCACAAGTTTTATTATTATTATTATTATTATTATCTTTCTATTTGGCCCCTCTCCTATTCATATTCCAGTCTGGCTGACAGGGTGGTTTGGACCCTAGAAACCAGATACCTGCTGAAATTCCAAGCTGGAGAGCTGCTGAGCAAAAAGCAAAACAATTCAAAAACCACAAACAAGAAAAAAATGAAAACCAGTGTGAAGGAGTTGCAGTTTTCATTCTAACTGGGTTTCCTTTGATGGTATGGAACACTCTTCGAAGGTATATATTTGGTGTTGAAGTTGTTACTCAATATCCGCAAGTTCACCCTGGTCAACTACAGACAGGTACTATGCCCCCAATAAAAACACATTTTGCAGTTAAAGCTGCCATCAAAAACGTAAACTCCAGTCAAATTCTTGGTTCTGGTGGATTTACTGCCCTTTATTATCAGAAATTTGGCACACAATTTTTTTTTTTTTTTTTTTTAAACTGGTGCATACATCCTCATCAATCACAGATGGTATTATAGCCTGATGAAAGGTTACTAAATGCAGAAAGGTTACCTTTATGCATTATGTACAGTATGGTAGACTTGTCTTCTACTCCACCATACCATGTGCACAATGTGATTGTTTCTGCATTTCACATTCATATCAAGAATGATCCATGGTAAATGCTGATTTACAAAATCTCAGCATACATTCCTTTCATTTTAGCTTCAGGATAAACAATTGCTAAAGCTTGGAAGCCTATTACACGCCAAACATTTAAACAAAAAAGTAGACTGGATCATGCTAAAGCTACTTATGGTAAAATATTTTTAAAAAATGGCAGCCATAGGCACCCTGATCTAATGTTGGGTTCACTTCCCTCTCCATAAATCATGCATCTTTGATATCTGGAGTTGGTCATCAGCTACCCACTTTATCGATGGGAATTGTTCCTTGGTTCCAACCGATGGTTTATATATTGAGATGGGTAACATGGAACCTCTCGGTGACTGAATTTGACAACATGCAGCTTGATCATGCTGATATTTATTCTTTACCTTCTGCTTGCTTTGATTTCACCTTTCTGTTTATAATACTATGGCCCTTTTAGGCCTTATATACTTGATGTACTACAAAATCTTTAATAAAAAACAATTATTATAAAAGATATTTTTGTATATTTAGCACATCGTTTGTGGTCCAACCAATTTATATTCCTTTACAATGGTGCTTTTCCTGGATTTGACATCAAAAATATAGCCTGTGTTTTCCTAAAAATGCCCATTAGTCCTCTGGAAATGTTATTTTTAGTTAAATGAAGCTGTTAAAATACTAATAACATGCATATTTTGCCACAGTTCCTTCTGTAAATAATGATCTAATAAAAGTGTGTAAATAGTGTTAGGTTGTCAGACATGTTGACCCCCCCCCCCCCCCCCGGAAGTATTGGAATTTACCGCTGGTCATCCGCAGTAAAAGCTCAGTCACCTGATGCTAAGAATTTGCGCCTGAATCCACCACTGAAAAGCATAGAACTTTCACCCGAACTCCTCAGTAGCGGCAAGAGCATAAAGCCTGATTGGGGGAGACTTGGGCAGATGAGGGTGGAGTTAGAGCAGACTGAGGGCATAGTTGGTGGTGGGCAAGGCCAGATGCCCTGGGCCTAGGGTTGCAACCTTTTCTTTAAAAAAATACCGGCCTTCCTATATATTTATCTTTTTCCCCTATTAATAACATTGGGATCAACCATCAAAAATACCGGCCAGGCCGGTAAAATACCGGCCAGGTGGCAACCCTACCTGGGCCTATATTATAAGATTATAAGATATGCTTGTTCAGCAGTATTACCAGTTAAACGCATCTTTTCCAAATAAAGTTGTTGGGTCAAAGTAGGGTGGTTGAATTAGACAATGTAAACAATATGAATGCATCACTTTGCATTATTACACAATCATTACTGTAAAGATTTGAGAAGAGAAGCTCCATCCTTTTGTCTTGTTTATCATGGTGGGTGCCGGTTAAATTACCGTTTTAGGCCATAAAACGTATGAAAGGAAAGATTCACAAATTTATCCTTGCGGGTTGCACTATTTATTTGGGGTGCAAATAAAACATAAAATGAAGAGAATTAAGCCAAACTATGATGCAACGTCACTCTATAGTATGCATGCTTTTTGGCATATTATGCACTGCAACAGTATTACAAAATTCTGCGTTACTAAAAGGTGTGTTGGAGAAAGAGGAATTAAAGGGTGGAGCTTAATTTATTTCCTGTGGAAGTCATACGCATGCAGCAATTAATAAACTAGAAGATAAAGATTACTAACAAAGTTAGAAGAACTATGGTTTCAGTTGTCAGGAAGACAAATTCTACATCATTCCAGCTCTTCAGAAGCATTAAAAAACACACATAATTCTGTTGAAAGGAAACAGCTAAAACTCAAAAGCAGCTAAACCTTTGGCCCCCCTTGAAAGGAAAAACTATTCCTAATTAGATAAGATTAGAATTCCATAGGTAAGTTTCTGCTGAATTGCTCAACAACCCTTGAGAACTGAACCTTTTACTAGGGGCAAAAGTAGTAAAGATGTTATATTTAGCTTTGTGGATATCAGGGTTGAGAAACCTTAAAAGATCAGAGAAATAGGGCAATGTACTATAAGTAGGTAATGCAAAAAACTATTCACAATGCGAAAAGTTAAGCCTTTGCG
>CM044447.1:109973323-109997288 GCA_024363595.1 Xenopus borealis | reverse complement strand
TTTCCTTATTTATTGACTTATTTCCTTGGTGTTATATAGCACCACTCTGCAGTGATTTTCAGAGATTAAACATTAGTCACATCAGTCCCTGCCCCAGTGGAGTTTAACCTGCCTTTGTGTTTTGGGGTGTGATAAGTATATCTGAGTACCCCCACGTAGAGATGAGGAGAACATACAAACTCCTTGCAGAAAGTGCAGTGGCTGGGATCGAACTCAAGAACCCAGTGCTGCAAGGCAACAACGATACTCAGTGAGCCACCATACTGTGGAAGCAACACCATGTGACCAGTTAGCAATGTTTGGAAGAATATGGCACTCCTATGTAAAGTGAACCTACAATAAAAGTATTTTGCTTTGGATACAGGCTAAACTGCTGCTTTGTAGTGGCACTAGCGACAGTAACATTGTAGAGTTCTGAGATATGGTGGCTTTGTTTGTATTACTTAAATATTCAGTCATTTTCCAATATAATCAAGAGACAGATTATATTTATATTATGATATACGAAGAAGACTAGGGAGATCAGTGCCATACCAAGATATTTGGGTGGGCTACAGGTAGTTTCTGGGCTTCCAGTTGGACACGCATTATATCATTAATTTAGCACTGACAATCCAGATCACTGATTTATTATTTATGGGAGGAAAGTGAAAATAGAAACATGGTAATTCCCTAAAAATTTAAAAGTTGAATTGTTAAATAAAATCAATTTCTGTTAAGACTTCATTGATTTAGGCAACAGTATCCCTTACATTTGCCTAATGTTGCATTTTCCAGCATCCCTACAAATGTCCAACATGAAATCAGTTCCATGGGGCATTTTTAAAGGGTTCAAAACAATAATGGGGCAAGACCATTCAGGAAATATTAGTACCACTCAAATCACCTCCCCCGCATCTACTGTAAGGAGAACAATTATTTCTGCCCTGTCTGATCAATATCTAAACAAAGAAATATCAAGTCAAGACTTTGCCGAGGCCAATGCTGCCAATTTGGTCAATAAGGTCCAAACCAACCTATTATATCCCCATGTTATGTATGTATGTTTCAAATTTGGCCTTGGACAACTCAAGGCCCTTCAACATCTCAAATATTAATGCTACTGATTATACTAATGAACAATAACAGTCTCTATACATTAAGAGCTAAAACGGCTAGGGATGGTTTCACAGTTGCCACAGTTAAACACTTTCCACAAGATGCTAAATAAATAAGTGATCCAAGCAATAAATTCACAAAGCAATGCCGTAGGATTGTACCACCGGGAACATCCATTTCCCAAAAGGCCAGTTCAAAGACGGACTTGCATTGCCAGGAGTCAGCAGTTTGCTACGTGCGAGAAGGCGGACTCTCCATTTCCTTCCTGTGGATCTGGTTTGTGAGTGGAATTTTCTTCTGGTCGCAGGGTTTTACCCAAATCTGCCTTGTTTCCTCGTACAGTAACATGGTCCCAACCTCCCTGCAACAGAACCACAAAGAAGGTTTAATGAACTCTCTCTATGCATTGAGCTTGCAGGGAAATTCTCAAGCCTTAATTCAAAGCTTCCCAATATGGGCAATGATTTAAATATGGAAGACACTGGCAATAAATGCATACATACTGTGTGAGTCAATGCAGGTATGGGGCCCTTTAGCTGGAACCCCTTAGGGTAATGGCAGGATTCCGGGAGATTTAGCCGCCTGGGTGACAATCTCCCCGAACTGCCTACCTGTGTCATCCCACTGGATTGAATGTAAAATTGCTAGCGGTATGGCACTCGCAGAGCCTCGTTTTTCGAAGTCACCTAAAGTTTCCATGTGAGGCAGCTTAGGGTGACTTTGGAAAACGAAGCGCCTTGAGTGCCATACCGCTATCGATTTTACATACCAAGCCGGTTGTATGGCACAAGTAGGCAGTTTGGGGAGATTATCGCACAGACGAATGTAAATGTGCTTAAACCTTTTCATTTTAATAAAACTGCATTATAATTATTTATTTTTAAGCAAACAGAGGGAGGATGGTGATGTTTGATCTGATCAGAAGCTGCCAGCAATCACAGCCAATCAAAGTCTTGCAGGCACACACAAAAACAAATACAGACTTCAGTTCCCTATCAGGTCAACCCAACTGCTGATTGGTTCCTATGCTACAGCGCAGTATACCGAGTGCCGTCGGCTCCCCTACACAGCCTGGGAAAGGAGGCAGCACAAAGTGGAACAGATGGGCAGGACTAGGGTTTTAGCAGAAATATTCAATAAAGTAATTGAAAAAAAGTTTTTATTTATGGTGAACTATCAGAAACCAACTGAACTAAAATGAATATTGGATGGTGAACAACCCATTTAAGGGGTTGTTTTTTAGTATGATGTAGAGGGTGATATTCTGAGACAAATTGGTTGGTTTTCATGTATTCTTAGTTGTGGATTTTGAAAGCTGGAAGAAGTCAGAAGAAGGGAAATAATTAAACAACTATGAAAAAATAAATAATGAAGACCAAATGTGAATGAAAAGTTGCTTCGATTTAGCCAGTCTAGAACACTAAAAGTTAACTAAAATGTGAACCGCCCCTTTAGAGGGAGTTGTTCACCTTTAGATTAACTTTTATTATGCTGTACAGAGATTCTGAGATAATTTGCATTTGGTTTTCATTTTTTTCATAATTTAGCTTTTTATTCAGCAGCTCGCCTGTTTGCAATTTCATCTGGTTGACCGGGTCCAAATTATCCTAGCAACCATGCATAAGAGACTGGAATATGAATATGGAATATAAGTACAAGGGGGCCTGAATAGAAATATGAGTGATAAAAAGTAGCAATAACAATACATTTGCAGCCTTACAGAGAGTTTGTTTTTCATATGACCAGTGACTCCCTTTTGAAAGCTGGGAAGATTCAGAAGAAGAAGGCAAATAAAGGTGGCCATGCACGGGCCGACACACCAAGTCGGCAGCTTATTGGCCGTGTATGGGGTCCTCCGATGGGCTTTACCAATCTATTTCTGGCTGAAATTTGGCTATATGTGAATCAGGGAGGACTAAAAAAACCCTTCGGATAGTGGCTGCATCTGTTCGCTGAGGCGGTCCAGCGATCTGACCACCCGTATCTCCTTTATTGTGATCTGATCATTGGGCCCACGATCGGATCACCTCAAGGTGGGCATATCGGGGAGAGATCCACCAGTTTGGTGACATTGCCAAACGAGCGGATCTCACCGTGTATGGCCACCTTTACTATTGAATAGAATAAAATGAAGACCAATTGAAAAGCTGCTTATAAGTCACCATTCAATAACATATTACACGTTAACCTAAAGGTTAATCACCCCTTAAAGGTACTGCTCATGACAGCAGCTGAGATGTGGATATTTTACAATTTTTTGGGGACTAGGAATTTAGGGGAGACATCTATGGAATCGGAAAAAGGAGGATAAAGTAAATAAGCTGGCTTCTCATACTTAGCAACATAGCACAGATGATTAACATGAGTTCAAGGCAGTAGGCTTACCCCTATGCCATAGTCCCATGAATGCCCCTTTATCTGCATTGGCTGCACCCCCAAACGATGACAGACTGTTCCACAGCTCAGACTGTGACTCCCTTGAACTTTGTCTGCGATCACCCAAACCTACAATTTCACAATAAAAAAAAGTGTGTTAAATGGAAAAATGCTCTAGCCTGTACGCATATGCAGTATGAGCTCAATTACCTGATTGGTTGCTATGGGTTATTAGAATGGGAGCCTTAGTAATTATCATATTCTCTTGCACACCTATAGGCACATCAATCTCCTATTGTATTGTTCTACTGACATCTCTACTAGAAGTTGCATAGATCCACAGTGTGCTAGGAGGTTCCGTCTAAATATTCAGAAGGGTTTTTTGTTTTTTTAAGTGAGAGCTGTGAAGATGTGGAATTCTCTCCCTGAAACTGTTGTACTGACTGATACATTAGATAGCTTTAAGAAGGGGTTGGATGGCTTTTTAGCAAGTGAATGAATACAGGGTTATGGGAGATAGCTCATTATACAAGTTGATCCAGGGACCAGTCCCATTGCCATTTTGGACTCAGTCATTGGAAAGGCTTCAGATGGGGTTTTTCTTTTCCAATAATCGCACGCAATTCCTGCAGCCAATGGGTGAGGTAAAAACTTAGCTTTACACCTTTGTGCCTATGATTATGTATCATTTGATACGAAACGCGTTAGGACGCTTGATTTTTAACTTGATGGAATAAAGCTAAGTTTTTACCTCCCCGATCGGCTGCAGGAGTGCGTGCGATTATTCGATTTGGTTCTCCGCTTGGGCTTGGGGCACTGCACCCGAGCCAGAGACTGGAGCTGGTCACTTAAAATTTTGGGTGAGCTGTTTAGTGATTGATATAGAGCTAGGGTCTCTCTTCTGATATAAAGTTGGTTGCCTTGTAATTGATTTAAGGGCTAGAGCTGACTTTGTTGTATGTAATTAGTAGTGGTTTTTCTTTTGCCTTCCTCTAGATCAGGGGTCCCCAACCTTTTTTACCCACGAGCCACATTCAAAACTAAAAAGAGTTGGAGAGCAACAAAGGCATGCAAAAACTTCTTGGGGTGGCAAATAATGGCTGTAATTGGCTATTTGGTGGCCCTATTTGGACTGGCAGCCTACAGGAGGCTGTGTTTGGCAGTACACCTGGTTATTATGCAACTAAAACTTGCCTCCAAGCCTGGAATTCAAAAATAAGCACCTGCTTTGGAGTCATTGGGAGCAACATCCAAGGGGTTGGGGAGCAACATGTTCCTCGCGAGCTTCTGGTTGGGGATCACTGTTCTTGATGAACTAGCAGTTAGGCAGGTTATATATTGACTTAAAAGGTTGAACTCAATAGACATGTCTTTTTTCAACTTAGCTTACTGTTACTAAGTACTGTATGTTACTAAATTAGAATGCATGTGCTATTATAATAACGATGCATAAATGAATATGCATGTGTTTCCAGATACAGTTTAAACATAGTGGGGTAGAATGGACCCTCCATTTGGGGTGTCCCAAATGCACAAGGGCCTTGAGACTCCAGACAATACAGAGACACCATCTGAATAGAACAGTCAGGTCTTTGTCAGAATAAATTAAAATCTAATTGTGCAAAAGAGGATTAAATGTTATGTTTAGTTTCGGAATGTGAATCGTTGATCTAGAATCTAGATCACCCAGCAGCCGCCAACTGTCTTAATAAACAGTAAAATTGCACACAAGTAGCAGTCACTCATGTTCTTATTGCTCAGGCTAGAGTATATAACTTGAAATAGGACATTACTGTAAGTTTTCTTCACATTGTATTTACCTGGTCAAGGGGCCCCACAGACACCTTACGTATATTATTGGACATATGCTCCCACGTTGTTCCTTGAGGGTAGGTAGGGGTAATTCCATGGCGGAACCACAGGTTTCCTGAGAAAAGAAATGGCTAATAGTCAGCCAATATTTGCTCCTGGCACCACAGTTTCATTTGAAATGTTCCAATGGTGCTCCTGGCTAACTGCAAAGGATTCTTGGGAAAGTTGAAAAGATGGTGGAAGCACACTCAGAGGGAAAATACTCCAGGCTGGCACGTTTTTTACAGAAGAGGATTGCTAGGCCAGGGAAACTACTAAGTGATTGCAGTCACTGGGAGTGCCTAACAAATGTGCACCCCTTCTCCTTTAAAATAACCTACAGGGCATCCTTTCTCCTGTACTTTGTGCATATACCCCTGCTGTATGCACAGACATACAGAAAAAGAAGTGGCCCCAGTTGCGAAGTGTGAGTTTGCCAAACAGAATGAATAAGATGGATTTATGCACTTACCATTTTCATCCACAACAAACACGGACGTGTGTCCAACCGAGACCTGCTGTAGCTTTTGCTTGTTAGGAGAGGGGATGTGATACCAGCAGTCACCTAGAAAGTTACATTCAGTACTGTCATTGTGCAGGGAGTTGACAAATAAATATATATATAATAAATGTATATATATATATATATATATATATCTAGAGAGAGAGTACAGCTTTACAGAGGCTGTTCATTCCCATCAGTTCCTGCCCTAACGAAGCTTGCAATCTAATGTCCTTATTACAGTCCCACAACAAAACACTGGCTTCAGTTTCATAAGGGGTCAATTCATTAAGCAGTCTGTAGGATTTTGCAGTGTGGTGCTTGGGGGCCCTAAGCAGATTTGACACTTTTATTGCAAAATTCTAAGATGCACATAATAATGTTTTTGTACAAATTACACCTTTGTTTGTATATATTTATATATATATATCTACACAGGTACACAGTTAATGATGGGTCAGTAGGCAAAAATAGTAAATAAATGATCAATAGTTGTATAAGGTAGAAGGGGTATTCCTTTGCTTGATTGGGATATCCTTAGTTAGGGTTAGCTCCTGCGCGTTGGTTGGCATAGTCAAACTATAGATGGGAGGTGGTTCCTCATACAGGTTAGGCATCCTCTGATGGGGCTTCTTGAGGTCTAATGGCACGTGTGTTCCCTAGTCTGTATAAAGGGATGAAGGGCCTAGGCTTTGGAGGGCACTTGTTAAAAAACAAAAGTGGATTGTGCCCATCTTGAGATAAAATAGACCCTGAGTAAAGAAGAAGCACTTTAGGTTAGGTGACTACATCAGTGATGTCAGGAGAACTAAATATTGTGAGGTTTAGCTCCTGCAATAGTTTGCCTGAGAATAAGGGATAGACTGAAGGTAGTTATCAGAGCAGCCTGAGGCTCCACAGAGGAGAACAGAAGGTTAGTACCCTATGTTTATCTCGTAAGTGTAGGGACAAAAGGGGACAGGCATATACAGGTATCTCATGAAGGCACCACTGCAAGGGCCTTATATAGTGATGGGCCAATTTATAGCCAGGTGCGAATTTATAGCCAGGTGTGAATTTGCGGCGAATTCCCACGATTCCCCACCGGCGAATAAATTCATAAAACATCAGCAAAAATTCGCCTGCCGAAAATTCGCTGGCGACAAAAAAAAAAATGAGTTGTATGCCAAAAATGACGCGCGTCAAAAGCATGCCGCGACTCGTTTCGCAAATTTTTAGGCGAAGTGAAACGTGATAGATTCGCCCATCACTAGCCTTATACTTTGACTGGATACCTGCTGAGGGAGTACTACTACTGGTTTTAACAGGCTTCCAAACACATCAGTAACATATGAAAAGCTATCATCTTTATACCAACCGAGAGATGATTAAATGCAACCATCTCTAAAAGTCCATTAATAAAGCAATTAAACCTACAACTTCCAGTTCTTCTGCATAGGCATGAATGGAAGGCATATGATATCAGACTGGACCACAAAATAGTTTGTAAAAGCTACACCCAAATGGGCCGTTAAGCCGGCGGTAAGTTTGTAACTGCCCAAAACCACTTATCCCTATCTACACCAGTTTATACACCTTTAAATAGTAACACAGAACTTCTAGAATTGTAAATTATACTTTGCAGCAAGCTATACCCCCCATGTATATGATTCTAAGAGAGCTGCTATATTGCTTTCCTGCTGTACTGCAGACACTAGTCATGAAACAACTGGCTATTCTGAGGAAATACAACAGTTTCCTTTGACATGTATAAATGCAAATCTGCAAAACACTTGACTGTTTATACAAGAGACGATAACCTTTCCCAAACACAGATTCCTTTTTCCACTTAAGGAAGATAAAGGCATGATAAACAGGGTATATTAGGTCCGAGACTGGCATGATCTGCACTTAGTAACCCCAATGGTGGCGAGGAAAGCCCCGCCCACACTGCTTTGTCCCAATTTATTTTTACATGAAGATTATCAATTTCCAAGTGTCAGTATAATATCCTTCTGTGGCTGTTTACTGTTGTCAAATACATATATTTGCTTTCCTATTAAAACTGTTAGAAGGTCACCTCTGATACCAGCCTGCTATTTACTTATTTCTTAACCATGAACAGCGCCGGTGCTCACGTGACGTGGAAAAGAGCCCGGGGCATCCGCAATACAAAGAATAAATATGGCATTCCTGTGTACATGACATTTCAGCTCTCTCTGTTCCCATGATCTGTGGCAGAACTTCTGGAACTGATCATTCTTTTATCTCAGTATTCATTTCACTCTCTGCTTCTTCCTTTTGGGCGTGCCAATTTGTCACAGTCACTTTGTGTGCACTTTTTTGTGCACTCACTTGTTCTGCAGAGCTTCACATCACTGCCACTCTCTGGGTTGGTTTCTGCCTCAGTCACAGGGCCATCTCTGCCACACTCTCTGTGCATGAATCTCTGCCCCTCTCACCGGTTGCATCTCTGCCCCTCTCATCTGGTGCATCTCTGCCCCTCTCTCCGGGAGCATTTCTGCCCCTCTCACCTGGTGAATCTCTGCCCCTCTTGCCTGGCACATCTCTGCCCTTCTCTCTGGGTGCATCTCTGCCCTTCTCTCTGGGTGCATCTCTGCCCTTCTCTCTGGGTGCATCTCTGCCCTTCTCTCTGGGTGCATCTCTGCCCTTCTCTCTGGGTGCATCTCTGCCCTTCTCTCTGGGTGCATCTCTGCCCTTCTCTCTGGGTGCATCTCTGCCCCTCGCGCTGGGTGCATCTCTGTCCGGTCTGTCTCTACCTCCAGTGTCGGACTGGGACACCAGAGGCCCACCCAAAAACCTTAGACCAGGGGCCCACTATAAAACCTTAGACAAGGGGCCCACCAGGACTGGACTGAGAATCAAAATAGGCCCTGGCATTTCAGGTACACAGAGGCCCAATCAGCCCACATAGAGGCCCAAATAGTCCCCACCAGCCCACTAAATACTGACTTTCTATGGCACCTTATAGCAGCCCATCTGGCATTTGCCCTAACCCACAGATTGCCAGTCCGGGCCTGGGGCCCACTCTCAGTACTAATATTCTTCATCTCCTCAATCAAATTCTATTCTCCTAGTTTGTTTTCTTTACATACTATAATCAATTATTCCATCTATTTAGCCTCTCTGTTCTCATAGAAATAGGGAATGGCCAAAGTTTAGCAGCATGAGGGCCCACTGACACCTTGGCCCACCGGGAGTTTTCCTGGTATTCTGGTGGGCCAGTCCGACACTGTCTGCTCAATTCCTGAGCCCATCCCTGCCATACTCTCTTTGTGTGTGAATCTCTGCCCCTCTTACTGTGTCTGTCTCTGCCTCAATCCCTGGGCCCACCCCTGCCACGCCCTCTGTGTATGAATCATTGTCCCTCTCACTGGGTGTGTGTTTATGTTCCCAAACAATGAATGGAAGAATAAAAAGAACAAAACAATATACTCTCATAAAAATGTAAAAAACACAGTGTTCCTCTGACAGATATAATCACATAAGATAAAATGTTCAAAGTCAAGCTCGTTGGCATAGGCAACCCATGATAATCAGAAGATTCAGAAGATTTACCAGCAGGCTGGGCAGGTGACACCGAGCCACGGTAGAAGGCAGACCCGTCTCTTGCTATTGCCCACACCTGAAGGCATCCTCCCACAGAGATCGAAATAAATGGCTGATCTGTGCCAACATGGAGCCAAGAGGAACCCTGAAACAGAGAGTGTCATAATGTAAACGTACATAACTGAATGCAGTGCTGGGGTTGAGGGCACCTTATCTGAGTTCAAGCAAGAGCAGAGACCTAGGGGGTTCATTATTGATTCAAGGCCAAAAATATGTCAACAGTGATGTCAACTTTGTGATTTCAGCTTTGTAGCCATGTTACATAATGGCAAAGCCCTAAAATAGGACTTCTATTGGCAAACCTTTTTTAATGGTTTTATATTGATGGTGCCTGGTTCTTATTTGGCCAAGACATGTCTAAGAACAACAGGACAGAAGACAAAGAATACTTGGTCTCCAGAGCAGTGTAGATATTAAGACCCGTCTCAGATTCTATAGCACTGCCTGGTTCATGAACATCGTTTGCTTCCTCTGAGCTGGGGTCTGTTTGCATCATAGGAGACCAGTCCTACAGGAAAGTAAAATCACGTTTCCTTATCAGGATTTGGGAAGGTGATTGACACCAAACTGTAGGATGGAACATACATTTGGATCACCATGTGCCAACATATCATGTGTTATTAACATGCTGCAACAAATGCAATGACATGTACTGTGGTGCTCTACGTGAACATATAATAATAATTTAAAGGGGTTGTTCGCCTTTGAGTTAACTTTTAGTATGATGTAGGGAGCCATATTCTGAGACAACTTGCAACTGGTTTTCATTTTTTATTATCTGTGGTTTTTGAGTTATTTACAGGGCCGGATTTAGATAGCGGGCACCCCTAGGCCCGATGTTGTTTGTCGCCCCTGTCCCCTCCTTTTTGTTTGCTCAAATTTTCATCATCGTGACAGAGCAATGGGAATTGGCACACAGGAAATTTACATTTCTGAACCTATGTTGGTGAGGTTGGGCAGCATACCGCCCCCTAAAATAGTGCCACCCTAGGCCTGGGCCTAGGTGGCCTTTCCACAAATCCGGACAGCTCTCCAGTTGTCCGCAATCTGGTTGCTAGGGTCCAAATTACCCTAGCAACCATGCATTTATTTGAACGAGAATATGAAATATTAATAGGGAACGGTCGGAAAAGTAAGATTAGTAATAAATAGTAGCGATAACAATAAATGTGCAGCTTTAGAGAGGATTTGTTTTTAGAGGGGGTCAGTGACTCCCTTTTGAAAGCTAGAAAGAGTCAGGAGAAGAAGGCAAATAATTCATAAACTATAAAAAATAAATAACGAAGATCAGTTGAAAAGTTGCTTAGAATTGGACATTCTATAACATACTAAAAGTTAACTTGAAGGTGAACCACCCCTTTAATAATTGATTACATTTAGCTGCTATATTAAAATGTTCTTTTCTATGTTGGTGGGACACAGAATGCCAACAAGCCTGAAAAATAATAATTTGCTGTACAACACTCAAAAGGCCGGTTATATGAAAAGATGAAACTGTTTTCAACCATGTGCAATGTGGTGGATCTACGAAAATTTTATTAAAATCTCCTGAGGGTATTTATAAAGCAGTGTCCCCTTCATGATATGGCTTTTTTGGCCCTCAATGATTTTCCATCTCTAAAATGTTTATAGGGCGGTGATTGACAGACACGCTACTATATTCTAAGCTTAGAATTTAGAATATATAAAATATAATCTGCTTGCCTCACTGTGTGTACTGAAAAGGAGGAGCCCAGAGCCCTTGGGGTCATACCACCGATTCTTCACCCCTAAGGGCGGTTGGCTGTTGGGTTTGGTAACTAGATGTGTTTACATACCCAGCCAATTTTTACATTAAAAATTATGTATGTGTGCCATAAATGATCCTATATCCATATATTTTGAGGAAATCTGTCCTTCTGCCCCATGTTTAATTCCAGTGCTATAAAATTAAGAAATATATATATTATATAAAATTATCTTTATATATAAGATACCAGAAAGATGCATGACATGAATGAATGAACCAGCACTCTCATTGGTCAATTCTGTTGCATTTCTAATGAAATACAATTCTCATTGGTGAATTTTCTTGCATCTATAATTACAGTTTGAGGCAACTTCTATAAACTAAGGGGCGCAGTGGGAAGGCATTACAGCTGCCCCCTGTCATTACTAGATATTAGACTATCTAGATATAATTCATAATAGCCACTTGTTAGAGCCTTTTGGCGCTTACATCCGCTAATGCTGTATTATAAAACATGACCACAAGACAGAACAAGTTGGGGTCTCTATATAAAAGAAACAGCAGAAATCATTGCAGCAGCAGAATCAGTTGTAGCTATGGGCAAAAACAGTGTTTGCAAATAATTCCTATGCAAGTGCTTTAAATGAATAATATGCAAAGTTCTACTACTCCTGATACAGCAAGAAATGCTATGCAAACCCTTCTGGCATTGATTTGTTAAGAGTTTAAATATTGGCTTACACTTGGACTCTGCTTTGTGACGCCGAGTCGACACAGTACGTCCCCCTTGTTGCTTATCGCCCACAGAGCTATCGATTCGCTGTTGTGACTTCCACTGCTGGGTGATATGGAGATGTCCCACAGGCAGATAGGAGGGACTTCCAACCAAGGCCCGCTTGTCACTAAGCGGCATTTTCTGACACAAAGGAGAATGTGTTTATTAGCAAGACTGTAATATAAGGCAGGCTCTGGTTAAACAAATGGCACTATTCCAATATGCTCATTGGTGACCACTTTTTGGTATTTGGCACCTTGTCAAGACATAGTGTGAAATCACATTGTACTCACTGCTTTTCATTCTGCTTAGCAGGTGTATTTCGATAAATATTAGTTCCATCTATATACAAATAAGATCGGCACATAAGAAGGAGTTATATTTCTATGTGGAAAGTCACAAACTTGCTTGGCAAACTTTACTCCCTTCTGTATTCTTATTTCTTTTTCCCTTTTTATATTATAGTTACATCTCACTAACTGATAAGGGCTGTGATTGGCTATTTGGTGGCCCCGATGTGGACTGGCAGCCAACAGGAGACTCTGTTTGGCAGTACAACTGGTTTTTAATTCCATAAATAAATAAGCACCTGCTTTGAGGCCACTGGGAGCAACATCCAAGGGGTTGGATAGCAACATTTTGCTCGCAAGACACCAGTTGGGGATCATTGATGTTTTCTATTTTATAGATTAATATGGTTAAATTACAGTTCATAACTGGGCCAGGTGCATATTATTCTAATGAAGCCACTTTCTTGGAAGTATTTACCGAGCCCAGCGTCTCCGACGAACAAAGTCCTTAATGGTCTTGTACCCATGATAGGATCTGAAATTAAAAAAAATACACAGTGTCTTTGCATGCTGACCCCGCAAGTACAGCGTATACCTGCACTCTATTGTTTCACTTATGTTGACCCAGCACTGTTGTTCTAGTCCTTTTTGTGCCAATCTTAATATATGCCTTGTTCCCTCCAATGACTTTCAGGTTCTAAAGGCTTATTAGGCTACAGTTTAACCCCTGGGCTAGGGTTTATCCACTCCAGGAACAAGAATTTAAAGGGACACAGACACATTCAGGGCTTTAAATAGCTGTGGCTGTATCACTTTAAAACGTCTGTGGACTATTGCAATGACAATAACATCTCTCCAGGCACCTGGTTAGTTATCTGTGTTGGCCAACTGTGTGGTTCCATATAATGGGTAGCAAGATGATGTTCAGTTTGATTCTGACTAGGACACAGACCTCATGGACCTGTGGGGGCATATGCAAATCCCATGGGCAGAGCACCCCTTAATTCTCATACATGGGAAAAGGACTGTGCTTTGCACCTTGCTTTTGGAGGAAACTGCTGTAAAGCCTGGAAAAATATATAAAAATTCAGCCAAGAGCTGTGTGACACTTTCCTGTCCAAATTCTTTCCCATAGTTATGGGGGAGACCATGATCACCTTCAAAGGGTAATTGAAGTTTAACATAAAATAATGCTATATTTTGTATACAAAATATAAACATGAACGTACTGCACCAGAAGCCTAATAATACAAAATGATTTATGTTTTCAAAGTTGGCCACTGGGGGCTATAATATTTTAACTTTGTTAAACATCTCTGCAAGACCAAGACTTGCACATGCTCAGTGTGATCTGGGCTTCAGTTGGGAGGTTAAGCTTAGGGATCTTCATAAATGATCAAAACAGCACAAGTCAAATAATATCTGCCATAGAAGCCAATACAGCAATACTGATTAATAATCAGAATATACAGACTGCAATTGGTCTATGGATACAAATCTACACAGTCTCCGGCTGCTCTACAGGGAAACAAACAGAGTTGGTGGAGGGGGGCTCCCCCCTGCCATTTGAAAGTATGATTGTTTCCATGCAAAGCAGTTAGGGACCATCTGAAGTTTCCTATCCACAGCTGTCAGAGGAAGTAAAACAAAGGGGAAATTTCACTGCACACAGTCAGGTGTATTATTAAAACGGTAGACATTTATAATTAAAGTATATTGGAGATAGATTTCTTTTTCATTAAAGAAAGTAAACATGGGATTTAATTTTTTTGCCTTTAAATCCCCTTTAAATCTAGCGTCCTGCATTCTGAAGCACTTACCTGGGCTAATACATGACAAAACGTCTCAAAGACAGTTCTAGGTATAGGAGACTAAAATATCAGAAAACCCTGAACAACGTGGTATTATGTCAGCTGTAAGGTATGAGGCCCTGTTGAAAATGTTGTACTTACGCAGGAAAATCAGCAGCAAACTGCCATCCTTCTCTGTCGGTTCCACCAGGTACATTAAAGTCTATATACCAGTCTGACACCTGCAGTCAGAGAACCAGAGCAAAATGACATACATCTCATTCAACTGGCACAGGGCTCCAGCATGTCACATTTATATGTTCCAAAAAGGAATGAACCTTGCTTATTCATGTATAAACTTATTGCTTAATTTTACAATTAGACATGTTTTCAAGAACCTAGGCTTTTCTGGATAATATATCTTTTCATAATCTGGATCTTCATACCCTAAGTCTACTAGAAAATTATGTAAATAATCAATAGGTTGGCTTTGCCTCCAATAAGGATTAATTATATCTTAGCTTGGATAAAGTACAAGCTACTGTTTTATTATTACAGAGAAAAAGGAAATCATTTTTAAAAATGTGGATTATTTCTATAAAATGCAGTCTATGGAAGACAGCCTTCCTGAAATTTTGAGCTTGCTGAATAACGGGTTTCCTTATAACGGATCCCATATTTTTACAAACAGGGATTATTTGGATAAACTGGAGCCTATGGGAGACTTTCCATATTCCAGAGCTTTCCGGATAACAGATCTCATACCTGTACTTGACCTCAGATTTGTAGAAGACTGTTTTAAGTAGATTTCGACATGAAAGCTTTTGAGATTCTTCAAGCATGGAATATCTACAAACAACCTGATTTTATCAGCCTACAGCAATGACTATTGATGGATGATTTTTTTTCGCCTGGCTCAAATTCACGCTGAATTCCCGCATTTCTCCGGAAAATAAATTCAAGAAACCCCAAAGAAAATTCACCTGGTGAATTAGCTGGCGTCCAAAACGAGACGCTTGCATCCAAAGCGAGATGCCGGCAGCGTTTTCACCATTTTGGCGAAGATTCGCCCATCCCTAGCAATGTCTGCCATGGAATGAAGGTATTTGTTTCTCGCAACCTCACATATGAATGAAGCATTAGCACTGTAAGACTCGGAGTTTGGGTTGCGAGCCTATGCTGATGCGATCAGAGGCATAGCATGTTTAACTTTAAATTTATACTGTCACAAAGGGACATTATCTCATTAAATAGGCATAAATTAAAGGAACAGTAACACCAAAAATGTAAACAATTTTAAAGTAATGAAAAATATAATGCACTTTTGTGCTGCAGTGGTAAAACGAATGCGTTTGCTTCAGACTTTATGGCAGTTGTGCAGCCATGGGAGAAGCCATTCAAGCACAGGATATACAGTAGATAACGAGTTCTGAAGAATCCCATTGTATACTACACAGCATACCTGTTATCAGCTGCATTTCCTGTGCCTTTTCTCCTATTTTCCAGCTTGAATGGCTGCCTCCATGGCTTTACAGCAGCTTGTTTATACAAACTATTGTAGTGTTTCTGAAGCAAACACACCAGCTTTACCAGTGCAGCACAAAAATACATTATATTTTCATAATGTTAAAATTGTTTCAATTTGTGGTGTTATTGTTCCTTTAATAGTATATGGTCTGCCTAAAGACAAATCAACACAGCTTAGAATAAGCCCAAGGTTGAAACTAAGGTTATAAATCATACATAAAGGAGTCACCTTCATGAAAATAACCATTTTTATTAGTGATGAGTCGATATCAGTCAAATTTGATTTCTGTATTTTATTAATTTTTTTCTGCTCTGCCTAACGCATCTTTCATCATTTGCACTGTAACAATTAAGTTGTCCATACACTGCCCAACAAAGGCTGCAAAATCAGTACGTGCACCCCCCCCAAAAAAAAAACCTACAAAAGCAAAATCAAACACTTGTCTATTAGGCAAGATAGAAAATACTGATGGGGCTACTGCAGGATCTTCCTCCTGTTCCATGGACACTGCCTCAGAACTAAGGCTAACTACAAATTGAAAGAGACATTTAAAATAAAAGAAACCCCCAAGAAGTAAAACATGTCAAACTCACAGGAGTGATTAAAACAACTAAGGACTACAAGCCCTCCTGGGAGTGGCACCATCTGGGTAGGGAATGCTGTCAATTCTGTAATTCTGTCTCCAGGAAGGAGACTTAAACCTTTGGTGCCTGTGTCCTCCATAAATAAAATAATATAAATATGATTTAATCTACTATAACGCTTTAGGCTGCTGTACACATCTTACCCATGTCCATTGTGGTGATGGAGGCTTTGTGTTGGTCTTTGTACACTCCTGTAAGCCAGATGCATCACTCCACATGTATCTGTCTGTTGGCAGGCCTCTGTGAAGAAAGACGGGGCTTCCATTGGTTTCTGGTACATTACATGGTGATTAAGGGTGGCCATGCACTGGCTGATGCCCTTCTGACAGACATAAAGGATACTGTTCTATTTTTGAGCTGAAACTATTGGAGAAGCAAGACATGAAGAGACCCCTCTTTGTTTCCTCGTCTCCCAATACATCATGGTCTTTGCATAAACGGTGCATCAGCAGATGCATTGGGATAATTCATGGGTTAGTTACATACATACATATACATATATATATACATATATATATATATATATATATATACATATATACATATATATATACATATATATATATATATATCTATATATATCTATCTATCTATCTATCTATATATATATATATATATATATATATCTAAAGCTCACTTACGTGCTGCTGTATCCAGTGATGGGATTCCACCTCTGATTCTCATAGATGTATACACATTTTGTGTCAGTCTGTGGATGTATGTTGTCTGTGCTGCTAGCAATACCTTGGGATGGAAATTATATCAGAGTTGGTTCAATTTTAAAGGAGAAGGAAAGGATAAAACTAAGTAAGCTTTATCAGCAAGCTCTATATGAATACACCAAAACTCTCATAGTAATGTTAAGTCACATACAAACATAGCATTTCTTTCTTTCTATTGTGTATACATGGACTTCTGAAAAAGACTTCCTGTTTTCAGCTTAAACTTCTCGGGTTTGGGCTTGAGCATGCTCAGTTTTCTCCTCTCCCCCTCCCTCCCTGTTGTAATCTTAGCTCAGAGCTATGAACAAGAAGGGAGAGATTAAGGCAGGAGTGATGTCACAGCAAGCTAATATGGCAGCTGTTATCCTAAACAAAATTTGACAAAATGTGTTTAGAGCTGTATTCTGGTATGGAAAAGCAGTAACATTACTAGTGGGGGGGTGCAGCCGGGCCCCCTCCGTACGTCATTTTCTGGTGGAATCTGCAATAATCTTGCTGGAATCAGCATAGCATGAGCTGCCGGTGGATCCTCAGGGGGTGAGGGCCCTGGATCAATTTTACCCCCTGCTCCCCTGGTAGTTACACCACTGTGGAAAAGTATTCTAAAGAATAAAAATGGCATTCTAGCTTGCACTGTTGTGTCTATTCTATTGGTAATAAACTGCCTTGGTAGCTTTCCTTCTCCTTTAAAGGTAACTTTTGTTTGTTATAGAATTGCTAATTTTATGCAGCTTTTCAACTGGCCTTAATTTTTTCTTTTATAGTTTTTAAATGATTGGCCTTCTTCTTCTGTTTCCAGCACTCACATAGGGATCACTGACCCCATCTAAAAACACATGCTCTGCAAGGATACAAATTTAATGTTATTGCAACTTTTAATTACCAATCTTTTCTATTCAGGCCTCTCCTATTCATATTCCATCTCTTATTCATATCAATGCATGGTCGCTATCTAGGTTAATTTGGACCCTAGCAACTGGATTGCTGAAATTGCAAACTGGAGAGCTGCTGAATAAAAAGCCAAATAACTAGAAAAAAACCCAAATAATAAAAAATAAAGACCAATTGCAAAGCATCTCAGAATATTGCCCTCTACGTATTACTAAAAGTTAATTAAACGATAAACAACCCCTTTTAGAGACAGCATATTTTGCAGTTAGGGATATCACTATATGGTTCTTATCCAGCAACCAGGTCTCCGCCTCAACACTGTACATTATTATAGCAGTCGTTTTCAGACAGTTTTCGTTCAAGCTCCCACTTTGATATCAGATACTTGGTCAGACCCCCTTGGAGGAAATTATGGGTATGTTTGAAAATATTGTTGTGGCAAGTAACAACAAATACACTTTTGCTTTAAAACTGCCTTCAGACTAAGTTACCCCCATTCCCAAATTAGGGCCCCTAGGATAGCCAGTGCCACAGCTAGCAAACCACTGCATTAAGGGTATAAAATACACACATTTATTTGCTCAACTGTTACCTGGAAAGAAACCCCCTCCATAACCGCCAGTATAAACCCATGGTGTGTGGTCATAGCCGAGCCCCCACGCAACTCCACTGCAGCTGCTCTCCACCATCCTGAGGTGTCCCCCAATCTGACGCCAAAACCTGAAATAATGGCACATGTGATTTATGCGCTAAAAAGGGATTTTTCTTAAACACAGCAACAAACAGCACTGTGGAATACTCAATAGTCTCACAAAGGGTGAGGGTATAGATAGGGGGTTTGGTGCGCTCAGACAAGGCAAGGATGTAGAATGCATTGGACTCCAGGGGCCCATAAGGGCTGCACATAAGGGCCCAACAGGTTTTTGCCCTGTTCATGTGCTTTCAGAAAGAGCCAGCACTTTAGGATGGAATTGCTTTCTGGCAGGCTGTTATTTCTCATGTAACTGAATGTGTCACAGTGGATATGGGTTTTTACTATTGAGTGCTGTTCTTAGATCTACCAGGCAGCTGTTAACTTGTGTAAAGGTAGCCATACCTGGTGAGATCCAATTTGTGCGATATCAGGGTGATCTGATTGTGGGCCCAAAGGTCCGATCAACATCCGGCCGACTTTCGGGCCCTCTGAGGGCCCCACACACGGGCCATGTATGGCCACCTTTAGGGAGCGGTTATCTGGTTACCTTCCCATTGTTCTGTTGTTAGGCTGCTGGGGGGGGGAGGGAGGGGGGTGATATCACTCCAACTTGCAGTACAGCAGTGTTGAAGTTTATCAGAGCACAAGTCACATGACTAGGGGCAGTTGGGAAACTGACAATATGTCTAGCCCCATGTCAAATTTCAAAATTAAAAAATCTGTTTGGTCTTTTTGAGAAACAAATTTCAGACCAGAAGTCTGCTGGAGCAGCACTATTAACGATGCATTTAAAAAAAACAATCCTATTAGCTTTATTTAATATTTAAATTATTTTTAGTAGGAAGATGCAGATACGGAAAGATCTGTTATCCAGAAAACTCCAGGTCCCAAGCATTCTGGATAATTGGAACCATACCTGTAAAAAAAGATACATAACTAGCCACATACACTTTTTACATGGATTCTGTTATGGGAAAACAAGTTTTTTTTCAAAACACATCAGTTAATAGTGCTTCTCCAGTAGACTTCTGTACTGAAATCCATTTCTCAAAAGAGCAAACCGATTATTTTATATTCAATTTTGAAACAAAATAAAATTTTGAATCAAATGGTGAAAAATTTGCAAAAAGCTGCCACGTCTCATTTCGATACGGGCATCCATTTTTGGAAGCACGCATCTGTTTTTGGACACGGGCATCTGTTTTTTCGTCGTGGACAATGGGAAAATGAGATGCCGGCGAAATTTTGCTGGCGTTTCTAGAATCGCGGTAATTTGCCACGAATTTGCCCATCACTATTTTTCACAGTTTGATTTTTTATTTGCCTTCTGACCCTTTCCAGCTTTCAAATGGCCCCATCTAATCCCCATCTAAAGCACAAATACTACAAGGCTACAAGTGTATTGTTATTGCTGCTTTTTATTACTCATCTTTCGCTATTCATATTCAAGTCTTTTATTCAATACATGGCTGCAAAGGTAATTTGGACCCAGCAACCAAATTGCAAACTGGAGAGCTGCTGAATTAAAGGCAAAATAACAAAAAAAAAACGCAAATAATAAAAAAAGGAAAACCAATGGCAAATTATTTCAGAATAACGCTCTCTACATCAGTGATACCCAACTAGAGGCTTGTGAGCAACATATTGCACCCCTACCCATTGGATGTTACTCCCAGTGGCTTCAGAGCAGGTGATTATTTTTGAATTCCAGGCTTGGAGACAAGTTTTTGTTGTATAAAAACCAGATGTACTGTCAAAAAAAGACTCCTATAGACTGCTAGTCCACATAGGGGCCACCAAATAGCCAATCACAGCCCTTATTTGGCACCACCCAGGAACATTTTTCATGCTTGTATTGCTCCCCAACTCTTTTTACATCTCAATGTTGCTCACGGGTGAAAATGGTTGGGACCCCTGCTCTACAAGGTGAACAACAGACAGACTTTTCTAGAGAAATGCAATAATTGCATATCATGGGAACGGATTCCATCCGGAAGTACTTACATCTGGTCACATGACCTGGCATTCACCATAGATTCCAGATCTGCTGTGGGCTCACTGACAAAGATGTCCCCTTTACAGGTAATGGACCAGATAGCTTGACTGGAGGGTGGGCCTTGTATCTTTCTGCTCTCATAGCAGGACATACTTAATAGCACAAGCTGCAATTAAAAACAGTTACATAAGAGAGAAGTGATAATAACATATGCCTTCTATGTATATTCCCCTCCTATCATTTGCTTACCCAGTCATGCATTTCCTGCTCCGTTGCAGCGGCCAGCCGTATCGGCCATCTTTGTTTCGTCTTTTCTGGAGTGTAGATGGCAAAGGAGTGTTTAGCTTCATTTGCAACAGGCACTAAGATGGTCACTTCGTTCAGAAATATATGTATGTACTGAAACGAGAACCATTACATAAATAATTAAAAAAAACAAAACAAATGCAGAATTGCATTCATAAAAACCTGGTGTTTTAGCAGCACGCTGATGCATTTAGATATATTATGGAACACAGCCACCTAGTGATGAGAATAATAATCACTCGGCGGCCGAATTCTGCCATCACCCTGCTCGGAAATAGAATTCTACAGCAGAATCGAAAATGGATTAAAGGAGTTGTTCACCTTTCAGTTATCTTTAAGTGTGATACAGAGAGTGGTATTCTGAGACAATTTGCAATTGGTTTTCATTTTTTATTATTTGTCTTTTTTTTAGTTATTTAGATTTTTATTCAGCAGCTCTCTGGTTTGCAGTTTCAGCAATCTGGCTGCTAGAGTCAAATGAGCCTAGCAACCACATACTGAGTTGAATAAGAAACTGGAAAACGAATAGGAGAGGCCCGAACAGAAAGTTGAGTAATGAAAAGTTGCAATAACAATAAATGTGTAGCCATGCAGAACATTTGTTTTTAGATGGCGTCAGTGACCCCCATTTGAAGGCTGGAAAGAATGAGAAGAAGAAGAAGGCAAATAATGCAAAAACTGTAAAAATTAAATAATGGATGCTGGTTGATATTAGTATCAAAGAGATACAGTCATGGGAAAATATTTTTTTCAAAACACATCAGTTAATAGCACTGCACACAGATTTTTTTTATATTCAATTTTGAAATCTGACATTGCGCTAGACATTTTGTCAATTTCCCAGCTGCCCCTAGTCATGTGACTTGTGCCAGCACTTTAGGAGGGAACTGCTTTCTGGCAGGCTGTTGTTTTTCCTTCTCAATGTTACTGAATGGAACTCATGGGTTTTTACTATTGAGTACTGTTCTTAGATCTAGCAGGCAGCTGTTATCTTGTGTTAGGGAGCTGTTATCTGGTTACCTTCCCATTGTTCTGTTGTTAGGCTGCTGGGTGGGGGAAAGGGAGGGGGTGATATCACTCCCAACTTGCAGTACAGCAGTAAAGAGTGATTGAAGTTTATCAGAGCACAAGTCACATGACTTGGAGCAGTTGGGAATTGACAATATGTCTAGCCCCATGTCAGATTTCAAAATGAAATATAAAAAAATCTGTTTGCTTGTTTGAGAAATGGATTTCAATGCAGGATTCTTCTGGAGCAGCACTATTAACTGATGCATTTTGAAAAAAACATTTTTTCTCATGACAGTATCCCTTTAACGTAGTAAAAGTTCATGTAAAGGTGAACCACCCCTATACAAAAGAATAAATGAAGGCTAATTAGTCTTCATTACAGATTTATAGCCATTTTTAACATCTAGTTTAATATACGTCTCTATATCCTGCCAATCCTCCGGGGCCCAACAATGTGAAAGCAAATCAAGGGATGTGTGGGTGACTAAGCGCAGAGGCGGATTAATGCATAGGCTAAGCTAGGCTATAGCATAGGGGCCCACAGTGCTGAGGGACCCATGGGGCTTTTTCAGTTTGCGTTTTTATTTTGTTTAAAAACTAATTTTTTCAACCGAGTCCAGTAGGATGCCATGCTGCCCCACCCCCTTCAGCATAGGCGTTACAGGCACAGCTTAAGAGAGCTGCTCTCTAAAACTGCATCAGCTTCGGTGAAATTGGCAAGCACCAGTGACGTCACCAGCACACTGAGGTAGACGCAGCATGTAGAGCGCCTTGCCTAATCTTCTCCCAGCCAACCAGAAAGCAGGACTGGCCATGCATGGGGGCAGCATGGCAAAGGGGGGTGGATGGTTGCCCGCGGGGGTGGTTGGTGGTGGCACCATGGTTCGTTGGTGGGGTGGGGGGGTGTAGGCAGCAGCGGATGGGGGCGGAGACCCTTGTGGAAATTGTAGCCCGGGGCCTCATATAGTGGTAATCCACCACTAAGCGGATTTAATGCTAGCTTCAATGCAAAGGTACATTGTCATCAGCATATCTTGTAGGGGGTCTCAGACCATACCCATCTGTAGACAGCAACTCTGTGCAGTGGGGGAGTCACACTTTCTTAGGAAAAGCAGCAGAAAGTCCACTTTCCCTTGCACTCACCTTCTTCTCCTCCCCGTGAGTGTAATATACAAAGAGGATACTGTCCCGGGAGCCATCTGTGCCTGTGAGCTGTTCAAGAGCCACACGGACATCAATCCATTTGTTTGGTTTCCAGTCCCGGTACCACTGCAGAGCGCCAGTCTTAACCCATATGGACTGAAAGTTAGATGAACAAAGTAAAAAAAAAGAGGGGGGTTGTGGGTGCAAAGCTAAGGCAAATTTCTAAATACTTTAAAATACTTAAATATTTAAAACCCTGTCTAAGCAATTCAAGTAAATAAGCAATAAGTTACAAAAGTTATGATTATAAAATTTATTAAGCCACCATACCACGTCGAGGTAAACCCCACATGGTGGTCCCTAACTTGTTTAAATAAAAAAGAAAGTGGGTATAAATTAAAGTCATGAGAAAGCGTTTCTGAACTGTGCGCAATTCAAGGTGCAGATTAGGCCCCGCTGGGAGGCCTGGAATTAACATGGGCCCTTTTACTGCCAGGATCCCATTGCTGAACCCAGACCCAAGATAAAGGAGGGGCAGCCATTGTACCTGTTCCACAGCTTGCTCATAGTGACGGAAACGGTCAAGTTCTCGTTTGGAGCGCTCACTGAGCTGGTCAAATATCTGCTTCCGCCAGGCTGCAGTGTGGGCTGGAGTGATGGACAAGGTAAGTGACTGCATGGAAGCAGATAAACCTGAAAAAGGAACAGACAAGAGACAGTTAGATGGTTAGAAGACAAATCTCAAGTTAAAAGAATATAAATCATTTATGGTTAAACTAGCTCTCTTGTTTGTAGCTGATAAATATTAAGAATCCTGGGCAGCAAGCAACATTAACCAAAGTTTTACTTTTTCATTATTTTGACTGGTTGCTATGGGTTATAACATGGTGCAAATCTACCCAGTATTACTTACGTAGACTCTTTTAAAGTAATGGCACTCTGGGTGCTTTTGTGTGTGTTTAACTGTATGTACTACATTTTTACGCATCCCAAACATTTGCCTCCAAAGA
>CM044447.1:109934524-109963768 GCA_024363595.1 Xenopus borealis | reverse complement strand
CTTTTATTCAGTATATACAATATATTTTGCAACTTCATACTTTCTGCCATCAGTGTTGAAATAGTAAAATATTACCCTGTTTAAAATATCTATTTCATATTTAGATACCCAACAACAAATAACCTGTAAACTATATCCTATAACCTGTAAACTGTAGTCATAATTTGGGCCGAGGGATGCCATTTGTGTTTTACGTCACACACTGAAACCTGCATCAAGTTCACAAATACTTCATGGTGATAAAAGGCGGAAAGCATATCTGTATTGGAATGGGGAACTGCCAGTTAAAAAAAAGAACCGGTGTTGCCATTCTTTGTTCAGACTCATCATATAAAAACTAAGACTAGAGCTCTGAAAGAGGATGTACAACCAAAGGGAAACAAGAATGAGCAAAGCAGGGAGTGTCCAGTAAACTAGTACCCCAACTATTAACTTAAATGGGAAGTAGTGCTTAGCTACAAGCAAAAGAATAACATTAAGTCAAATAAATATTAGATGTTAGTAACAGTGGACAGTCACTGTATTGAGGTTAGAAAAGGATTATAATAATATAGGACATAAGGATTTAAGGGTCAAAATTAGCAAGGCATTATATACATGGGCAGCCAAGAGAAGGTCTGCCTTTTTAAGAACATTCACATGAAAGGGTGTGTGCAAGACTTCCATAAAATACTGCTATTTGGACAGGATCACGATCTTTTACCCTGGGGGTTCAAGAGTGTGCAGGAACACTAGGGGATGCAAGAGCAGACCCCTTAGTTCTCACTTACAATACACCTCCTGCTGCTCCCTAACTTGTCCCTTTGAATGCTTATGTGCGTCTCGCACCTGCCCCTCACAATACAGAGCTGACTAATCACAGAGATATAAAGCAAACATGCCTGCTGCAAGTTATGCATGCCAAAGCCTACATAGTGCAAAAAAATGGCAGATTGTGGGCTTTTTGCACTTTGCAGACTTTGAATGGTAAACGAGGGCTGGAGGCTTGCAGAAGCACGGAAGATGTGCTGGTGAGCATTCATGATCTATGCCAGTTATCACATGATGATTATAGTGGGATATTGCCTTCATCAAAGCAAGTCTGGTTGCTTCTTGTGTTTAGGGTTGCCACCTGGCTAGTATTTTACCAGCCAGGGTGGTAAAAATGTGGGCTAATCCCAAAATTATTAATAGGGAAAAAGTTAAATATATAAGAAGACCCGTATTTGTTTCTAGAAGAGGTGGCAACTCTACTTGTGTTCCACTATAGCACTCAAGCAGGCAGCCGGAAGCGGCATTCAGAAATCTTGGGGCCCATACTGCCACCTGCCTGATCCACTAAGTTCTGCCCCTGTTCCATCCAAATGCTGTCCCTTTAGCAGTAACCCCTTCTCTTTTTGCAGCAGTGCACTTACTCCTTTCTCTGTGGGCTCTCCACCAATATTCTCATCCACGTACCAATCGGATTCCCACGCCCAGTGAGGAGAGGGGAGCACAAAGCTGTCCAGTTGCTGGTGCCGTAACCCTGTGACATCGCTCCACTGCCAGCGGTCGCTGGGCAGAAGTCTCTCACAGTAGCCATCCACTGGATTCCAACGCTGCAATAACCGTAAAGATCAGTCATAAAAATAAGTAATAATTTTCTGCTGTCATCCAAATTAAAAGCATTTGTTCAAGACTGAGAAAAATGTGAAACGTTGTGCACACTAGTAGAGATTGATAGTGCAGTGTACATTGTGGTGACTTTGTGGCCAACATTGATGCCTCGAGGATCATTTAATAATCCACCCAGACTTTGCTCCAAGTATTGTAGCCCATAGCAATAAATGGCATTCATTTTTAAGTGGGTTACCCATGGATGGTGAACTCTGTTCATTATAAAGGTATGGCAGACCTTGGCTGCACATTATCCTCAGACAGCCTTGGGTAGGCCTTCCAGTTATAAATAATCAACTGGTAACAAAAATAAAATAAAAAAGTGCCATCCTCAAGATGACACTGGTGAAATAATGACATTTTGCCACTGTCCCTTCAACAAGATAAATGAGTTCAGTGCATACCTGATTCTCATAGGTTTCTTCTTGATACCGGATGGGCAGGTCACTGGCGTGGACATAAACATATATCTGATGGTTGCAGCCGACCCCCCAGCAACATGACTGTACTGCAGACACTCGCTTGAATTCTACATTCCCGTTCTTGCAGGGCAACCACTGCTGGCCATCTGTCGGCAAAGTGAAAACTTTTCCAAAAATATCTGTTGCCCACAGCACAGTGCTTGGCATCCTAGGGTCTGGAAACAGAATAATGGGGATTGGGTGAGTGGATAAAAAAATACAATTAATTACCAGTTCCCCCTAAAGGTTGCTTTCTATGGTCCCAAACAGTAAGTCCGTCACTATTGTGACTCCTTGGAGATGCTAGCTAAAGGGGAAGCAATCTTTTATCATTTTATTATCATTTTATATGTTTTTTTTATAAATTTGCCTTAATATTCTGGGAGTTTCCAGCTTCCATTTCTCAGTGCTGATTGGTAGTTGGGGTTTACAGATCCCTGCAATAAAAAAACTGTTCAACTGTGAACTACCGATTTTATTGCAATTGTTATGATGTATTTCTTATCTTTCTCCTATTCATCTTCCCATCTGACAAACCACTGCCTGGATGCTGAGGGTGAGTGGGCAACAAGATTGTCGTAACATGCTAAGCCCGAGCGAGAAATGAAGACAAATTGCAATTTCTCTTGGAATATTGCTACTACATCATACCTAGGGGGTAAGTTGAATGTTAGAGTTGTGCGAGTTTTTAAACCTCAAACTTACAACTCAAATGGTTTCTAATGTAAGAAAAAACTCAAATGGGAAAAAAACTCAAATCAGCGAGTTCATGGTTAACAACCCCAAAACTCGAATTTCTCAAACTGTGTTTTCTGGGAATCACACGGGACCTTTGATTTGTGTTTTTTTAGGGCAAGTTAGTTTCCTATTTCCTGCTGGTTTCTGAATTGGAACTAGCTTAACCTATTTAATTAATTCAAAATTATAATCATGAAGTCCTGGATCAAATAATCGCATTCTGATATTTATATATTTATTTATTTATTTTTGAGCACTGCACTGTAATAGCAATTAATTGTCATCTTGACAAACGAGCGGATCCCTCCCCGATATGCCCATCTTGAGGTGTGCGATATCAGGCTGATCCGATTGTGGGCCCTTGGGCCCAACGATCGGATCACAATGCAGGGCATACGGGCGGTCGGGATCGCATCAACGAACAGACGCGGCCGCAATCCGACGGGATTTTTAATCCTGCCCGATCGACATCTACCCGACTTTCGGCCAGCTATCAATCGGAGTAGCCCGTCGGAGGGCCCCATACACAGGACGATAATCTGCCGACTCAGTCTGTCAGCAGCTTTTATCTGCCCGTGTATGGCCACCTTTACCCAATATGTTACTCTCAGAAGGAAACACACGAAGACAGAAATTAATAAGATGTTTATTGAAAAAGAAAAAGTATCTCAAAAAACATAGTCATTTATTGAAACATTATGACATTATTGATACATTTCTGTTTAAGTGGCAACTAAGTTTTTATTTTTTGTATAAATTTGCAGGCTTATGAAAAGAATTGATTTGAATGGACACTTTTGTTACATTGAGATAAGCACATCAAGCACTTGAAGAGCAATGACACCTTGTGGTGAAACGTATGTACTGCATGTGAAGTTTGTACATTTGTACTTTTTTTGTAAAAAAGTACTGCCTATGACGTCATCCTTGACATCAATTTTAAATGGTATTTAAGCTCACATGCACATTATCCTTGAGAAAGGCATCAAAGAATAAAATAACACGTTTATTCACTTGAAATACACTCACACACACACGCGCGCACGCGTGCCTGGGGGAATTTGTGGCGAATTCCTGCGATTCATCAGCATCTCATTTTGGAAGGGGGCATCTGTTTTTGGACACTGGCACCCATTGCCGGCATTGAAAAAATGGATGCCCGCGTCCGTTTTTTGACACCGGCAATGGGTGCAAAAAACGGACACCCGCGTACGAAAACCGACACCCACATCCAAAGCGAGAGGGGACCCCAGGGCCCTGCTCATAAGAGAGAACATTCTCTTCTCTATGGTTCCAGAATAGGTCACATGATTATTTGTACTACTGTATTGTTCTCACTGCATGTATCGTTGTTTAACTTTGGGTGTGTTTTCTACTTTCTACATATGCACAGGGGGTGAGTAAATACAAGGCACAAAATGTACACACACACACACACACACACACTCACACAGTCACACTGGTGTTAAACAAGTCATGTAACAACTGTTATCGTTTGTATGCAGATTCAGGTATATTCAGACACCCATGAAAAGTTTAATTTTAGATCCTGATTTCTACAGTTGTGCTCATAAGTTTACATACCCTGGCAGAATTTATGATTTCTTAACCATTTTACATAGAATATGAATAACACAAAAACGTTTCTTCACAGGTGAAGATGGTTACCTTTAATAGCCATTCTAACCCTTTTGTGACAAGTTGTGTGCATGTTATCAGGCCAAATCACCAGGGGATGTAAACTTTTGATCAGGGTCATTTGGGTAGTTTGTGTAGTGATTATGATTTAAAAAGAGTAAACACAGTTGTTTGACAATAAATGGCTTCAGCCAACCACTAACCATGATGAAAGAAACGTTTTTGTGTTATCATTCATATACTCTGAAAAATGGTTGGAGCAGTAGCACAGTACGACCCAACAATTGTAATGAATTCAATCATTACTTTTCCAGTTGGCATCTATGAGTTATCCACCCACTTAGATTGTAAGCTTTATGGGCAGGGACCGCATCTCTCCAGTCTTGGCACACTATCTTGACATTTATTTTTTAATTTATTACAGGGTTCCCCCGCCCCTCATTTCCTTATTAATTTTTAAAAATAATTTAAATATGATATACATTAAAGTCATATGGAAATTCCACAGCTCATCCAAGGATACAAGGAACAAGGCTATCCTTTAATTGAAGTCACTGCTCAGTCACAAAGATTCCATTCACAGACAAACACTGCTTCACATGGTTGATTTTTTTCTAAGAGAGGTCAACTGACTCCAGGTAATCAGGGAGCTAATGATCCAGTCTGGGCTCTATAATGACCTATTTTATTATGTTACCATGCATTGCAACGTGAAAAAAAGTTCTTTGGAATGTAGGATTATTATCACAGCCACATGTTTAAAGCTCTAACACTTTTTTCCAGGATCTTTTTAAATGTCTCCTGTTGAATTAAGCTGTCCATCCATGGGCTGAAGACTTGACTCCTTTTACTGATAATATGGGGCCAAATTAACAGCCTGCCCAATAGAAAATTGGCTAGATATTTATAAAACATTCATAAATTGCACACCATGCTGTAAATTAGGTAAGACTAGTCTGTTGGATAGTCCAGTTCTGTCCTTTACAAATGGGTCTTAAAGGTCCCCATCAGCTGGTCATTGGCCTGGGAGCCAAACACCTCATCCACATGGCCAAACTGAGGAAACATCTAATTGGTGATGTAATCATATATATATTGCTTGTTTTTTAATGAACTTTTAGTATGATATAGGGCAGGGGTGTCCAAAAGGTAGATCAGGATCTACCAGTAGACCTTTAGCTGGTGATCAGTAGATCTCAAGACACTGTCAACAAACATCTTGACTAAATCACCCTGCTGTTTCTTTTTATTCAGATATTTATTATGTTAAGGTCACATAAGAAATAGTTATTTGTTAAATATAGCAATATAATCTAATATTATAAATCAATATAAAATGTAAGTAATATTTTCCATGGAAGAGAATGCTAACAATACTTTTATGGATGTAGATCATAATGGGACAACATCACTAAAAGTAGACCTCGCATTAGTAAAGTATGGGCACTCCTGATATAGGGTGTGACAATTTGCAATTTTTTTTTCATCTTTTATTATTTCTGTTTTTTTTTAGTTATTGAGCTTTTTATTCAGCAGCTCTCCAGTTTGCCGTGGTTGCTAGGGTCCAGAGTACCTTACAAACCATGCATTGATATGAATATGAGACTGGAATATGAATAAGAGAGGCCTGAATAGAAAGAGGAGTAATAAAAAGTAACAATAACAAAAAAAATTTAGACTTGCACAGCATTTGTTTTTTCAGATGGGGTCAGTGACCCCCATGTAAAAGCTGGGAAGAGTCAGAAGAAGGAGTAAAATATTTCAAAAACTATAAAAAGAAAACATAAAGGGCAATTGAGAAGTTGCTAAGAATTAGCCATTCGATAACATACTAAAAGTTAACATCATGGTGAACAACTACTAGTGCCACATCTGGGCTTGCAGAGAAACACAGGTGTAAGTAGGGTCGGAAATGACCCACTCCCCGATTGGGCAAAAGTAAAAATAAATGTGCGGTGTGGTGCGCTGGATTTTCGCTTGTGCGCGGAAGCGCTGGTCTTTGTGCATGGTGTGCCAGCATTCACACATACACGCGGGTAGGGGTGCCACCTTTCTTGAAAAAAATACCGGCCTTCCTACATATTTACCTTTTTGTCCTATTAATAACATTGGGATAAACCATCAAAAATACTGGGCAGGCCAGTAAAATACCGGCCAAGTGGCAACACTACGCGCAGGTTTGGAACCCAGTGGGCCCAGAGTCCAAATCTGGGCATAAGTACATCAAGCAGCAGAGGAGCAGATTCTTGGCCTATGTTTCTCTGTAGGCCAAGAACCAGTAACATAACTAAGCAGCGATGGGTCCAGGCCCCCAGGGCCGGATTCCTCCAGCCGGTACCCCTAGGCCACACGGGCCTCGATTGACTGCCAGCACTCCCCACCCACGTCGTGAGTGCACACGTGTGTAAGCGCCAGCGTTGTTGTATGGGGGACGCACCTAGGATGGTGCTCGAGCCTAGAGCCCGCCCTCACTGCACACCTGCTGTGCGCATTTGTCAGTGCCAACGAACTATTTAATGGGGACATACAGGTCCCCATAATGCGGCTGGGAGACATGCTGCCCTCATTTTTTGCTGCCTTAGTCCCAGACCTTGCCACAAATCCGGGCTTGCGGGCCCCCCTTTCCAAATTACATTTTCAGTGCGTCTTGGCATCAGTGTGAGCATGCATAGGACCCCAAGGGCTTGCCCCCGGTAGTTACGCCCCTGCTGAGATCCACTTCATCTGGCATCAGCCTAAGGCTGAAGCATAATCATAGAAGCAAGAAGTTCCTAACAAACTCCTGTCCAGGCGGGTATGCACAAATCATTCTGAACATATGCTTTTAAAAATTGTTATACATTGTATAAAAAAGGATCAGACCAAGGCTAGCAATTTTGCATGTGCTTAGCAAAAGTATTTAAAGGGGAAGTGGACCCTGAATAAAATTTTGGAGCCTTCTGGATAATGAGTTTACCAAATACAGATCTGCTACCTGTGGAGGCCTCAGCATTTTCTCAACCATGGCCAGTTACACCTCCAGTTTCCCCAAGGACACTCCACCCCATACCCCCAGGAACAAAATACCGGCTTTCCTATATATTTATCTTTTTTCCCTATTAATGACATTGGGGTTGGCCATAATTTTTACCAGCCAGGCCTGTAAAAGGCAATATTTTTATTATATGATTTTAGAAAAAGCATCTGCTTCTGAAAGATTTGTGGTGCCTGAACGGATTGTGCTGAAGGCCCAGTATCTTCTAGTAATGGCAGTAGGTTTGCCAATGTTGTCCACACAATGTTAGCCATACCCTTGATCAGAAAACAAATGCATTTTTCACACAAGTGCTTCCTATATAAAACAGCATCAATGCATTCTGTGTTCAGACTATTCTTACTATGATATATCCGTATATCACACACATAATCGTGCATTATTTAATCAGACTGGTTAATAAATTATGAAGATGACGGTACAACTAATAGATCAGTGGCCATTTATTATGCTTTCATGTAAGCAGCTAATGGACCGGGTTATTTTTATCTTAGGGGTCATTTACCACAGAAAGTGCAAAAAAAAAAAAAACAAAAGCTGATATTTAAAATAAATAAATAAATGTTCAGTAGCTTTATAGTTATTTGTTAATGGAATTGCTATTGAAAGCAGCGTTTGTTCATCCCTAAAGGTGGCCAAAGACGCACAGATAATATCGTACAAAACGTATTTTCGTACAATATTCGGTGGGTGTATGGTGGGAAACGAGCCGACCGATTTCGGCAGAAGATTTGGATATCAGTTGGCTCATTGATTGGGCTGGACTTTTGAAGCACTAGTGATGGGCGAATCTAACCTGTTTTGCTGAAAAATTTGCAAATTTCCAGCAAAATTTGTGAAAAATTAGCAAAACAACGCGCTTATCATTTTCGGGGTGTGTCGCGTAATTTTCGACAAGCATCTAATTTTTTTTTCACACCAGTGAATTTTCGTCAAGCGAATTTTCGCTGGCATTTCACGAATTTATTCGCCAATGGCAAATCGCGGGAATTCAACGCGAATTTGTGCCTGCCGAATAAATTCGCCAATCACTGGAAGGCACCCAAACATCGCCCATTGTAAGTGCTGTATCGTCACATACAGGTAGAATTCTATTGTTTATTATATTGTTTATTCAGCTCCACACGTGTGTATTGAAACAACGATCTTTCCTGAAAAACATCTTTTCCAAGAAAGATCCTAATTGTAAAGTCCATGGCCACCTTAAGTCGCTTCTGGTTCTGCAAAATAGCATTATCCAGTTCTCTTCCAGGGATCTTTTAAAACATCTGGCGTCTGCTACGTTGTTTTCAGGAGTCAGAAGCAGCAGCGCAGAAGATATAAACAAACCAGACAGAGGCTGCTTTCGGTAGCAGTCACATTTACAAATAAATCTTAAAATGGCGAAATGTTTTGATGAACGAATATTGAAAAATTGCTAAGAATTATATTTTCTTTCATTACGCTGAATTATGAAGCACCTTCACCAGTAGTCCAGTAAATATGGTTGCCACCTGGCTGGAGTTTTACTGGCCTGGCCGGTACAAATGATGGTTCACCCCAATGCTATTAATAGGGAAAAAGGATAAATACATAGGAAGGCCAGCATTTTTTTTTTAGGTGGCAACCCTCCAGTAAGCCATTTGTTGTAGCTCATGGCATCACAGCACCCTCTGGGCTTGTCTATATTAGGCAGAGTATTTATACTAGTACTTAATTAAAGCCACTTAGTGGCAGCTTGAGCTTAGTGGCTGGCTGGATAGGAGTTGTTTCTTGTGTAAGGAAGTGTAGTGTATGTAAGGAGTTAAAGGCCACACAGAGGAGACTTACCTTGCAGGGTTACAGTTGTTCCCAGGGCAGGACAGGTGATCCGGTGGCAAGCATTATGCTGATAGGGATGCACAGACTGTAGCCATTGCCATGTATCCAACACCTCCTTCCCCAGCAGTCACGGGGTGGGTCCTGCCAGCACTGGGTCACTTCCTAGTGGCTCACAGGAGAACCATGACCAATGGCAAGCTGCTTAACTTGGCACAGTGCTGGCAGCCTGTTTGTGTTCTGAGCAGAGAGTGGGAGTAGCCACACCTCCCTTACTGACATCTACACTTCTGCCCCCCCCTCCGCCTCTCCGGTCTGCTGGAAAACCTGGAAAACAAACCTCTGCAGAAACCAGTTCAAGGCACCGGCATTGCCAGACACACTCTGTGTAGTGCGCAGTTTACAGGCTCTTGAGTAACAAACAAACATCACTTTATTTCTTGGCTATTTATGACAAAGATCTCTTTTTCCTTTCTGGAGCAGCAGCCTGAGAATAATTTGGCACAGATGTACATACTGACTTGTAGGGGACGTGGGAGTTGTGGTGGGAGTTTTTGCCTTGACACCGGTCCCCCGAAACAAAAAAAGTTGGGGACCCCTGCTTTAAAGAATACCGTTTTTAGAGGGACAGCCCCTCTTTTGATATCTCAACCCACAGTCGCTCATTTGTACTGGAAAAAAACATTTTTTAGCCAGAAAAAGAAACAAAGTTTCTAACTTGATTGGCATTTGGCAGGGAGCCCAGAACAGCCACAACAGAAGATAAGATACTTTTGTAACAATTTCTAGATAAGCAAATAAGTAACTGTAACACTATAAGATAACAGGTCCCTTGGGAAAAGTTAGACTCACAGTGTAAAGGGCAATTCATCTTTATTAGCAAAACTGTAATAACTGAAAGAAAAAAAAACACAGAAATGTGTTCAAACTTTCATAACCTGGCAAATTTGAACATGGTAATTAGGGGTGTCAGTCAAAAATGGGCAGGGTGAAAAAAAATCACGGCAACTTTTTTGTCCCTCTTTTTATTTCCAAAATGTTGGGAGGTATGCTTTAAAGGTAATTGTATCAAAATGCACTTCTTCATATAGCTGTGCCATACAGAGGAACCCTCTGGACCAGGTGGTAGTTTGAGGGTTCAGTGCCCCACCTCAGGGGACCCCACAACCCCCCGGGGCCCCCTCTGCTGCAACCCCAACACCAAGTGTTGGACTGAAGGGCCCACTGGGACCCCTGCTTTGGGGCCCCCAAACCCCCCTAGGCCAACTGGACTTGTGAAACTTTCAGCACGATTGTGTCCGATTTATGGCGAAGTGCAATTGTGTTAATTCTGATTCAATTGCTGCAATTGCGTCAGGCACAACACCCCCCCTGAAGCTGCAACAACGCCGGAATTGTGGCAAAACATCTTCATTATATGAATAAAACATGGTGATTGTGCTGGAAATTGCACTTTGGTCACCTGACTTGCGAATGTTAATGAGCCCTATAGTTAGATAAGAAAATAAGACTTAGGGTTAGGGCAGAGACACACGTGAAGATTTGGGGAGATTTAGCCGGCGGCACTTCATTTTCCGTAGTCGCTCGAAGCTGCCTCACAAGGAAACTTCAGAAAACTGAAGCGATCCGAGTGCCATTCCTCCAGTGATTTAGATACTAGCCAGCAGGAAGGCTATTTGGGGGCCATACGCAGGCAGCTTTAATTTGCCTGTGTATGGCCACCTTAAGGGCAGAAACACACGTGAAGATTTAGTCACTAATCGCCTCTTCTTCAGGCGACTAAATCTCCCCAAATCTTAACGTGTGTCTCTGCCCTTAAAGGGCAACTAAAGTCTAAAATAGAATAACGTTGGGCAACTAAAGTCTAAAATAGTGAAGAGCGAATCGGCGGCATTTTGCTTCCCTGATTAATTCCCGAATTTCTAAAGAAATTCATGACAAAAAATTCATGAAACGCTCATGCATCTCATTTTTGGACGCCGGCGACTTTTTTTTCAATGCCAGCAATGGGCACTGGTGTACAAAATAATGGATGCCAGCGTCCAAAAACGGAAACGCGCGTCCAAAACGAGATGCCTGCTGCGAATCGTGGGAATTTGCCCATCACTTTCAGCAAATTCTCTACAGGGAAATAACCAAAGCTCCTGCTTGAGTTCTGGCAGGTAAGGTGGGGGCTGCCATTTGAAAGTATGATTGTTTCCATGCAGAGCAGTTAGGGACCTTCTGAAGTTTCCTATCGGCAGCTGTCAGAACAAGTAAAACGTAGGGAGGAATTTCACTGCAAAGAGTCAGGTTTATTATAAAAACAGTAGACATTTTTTAATTAAAGGATATTGGAGATAGATTTCTTTTTCATTAAAGAAAGTAAATATTTTTTTTGCCTTTGTATCCCCTTTAAGGTGGCCATACACAGGCAGATTAAAGCTGAAGATATTTGTACTTATCTGCCTGTGTATGGGGGCTTCCCATCAGCAGCTTTAATCTTCTATGTGCAAATGTAGCTCTCATCAATCCCCAGTCCAGTCAGACTCCACTCCATTACTTCTCTGCTGTGTGCATGCAATGCATTGCAGGGTGTGGCCTTATGGCAGGCAAGAGCCAATCAGCTTTCACGGTGCTGCTGTCACTCACAGATCCTCAGTCACTGACACTGGCCAGGGAGCTGGGTGTTCTGGAGGGTGGGGGAGGGAGGCTGCTTTTAAAAAAAAAAAAAAAAAAAAGAAAACTGTAGTGCTGAGCAAACAACAGGGGCAGATGTTCAGGTTGTTGGTCTTGGAATGAGAAGCGGGAAGGGGTTAATAATGATTGGCACATACACTCTGTGCGCTGCTAGAGCTGAGATTACAACTTAAAGGGGTTGTTTGAGTTAACTTTAATATGCTGAGACAATTTGCAATTGGTTTGGTTCTCATTTTTTATTATTTGTGGTTTTTGGGTTATTCATTTTTTACTCAGCAGCTCTCCAGTTTGCAGTTTCAAGGGAGGGTTTTTTCTATTGCAGGTTGAATTCTCCTTTAACCCTTCCATCTATTTGTCTGTGAGCAAACTGATTACAGTTAAAGTGGAAGTTTGTTATGATTGGGAAAGTTGAAAGCAGGAGGACAGATATGCTTTACGGCTATGATTCTAGCTATCTTTACAACAGAACAGTCAGACCTAGTGATGGGCAAAACGCCAGCAAAATTTTGCCTGGCAAAAAAATTCGCCGGTATCGCGTTTTTGGACGCCGGCGTCTGATTTTTCGATGCCAACGATGGACGTCCACGTCCAAAAATGGACACCTGTGTCCAAAACGAGATATGGCGGCATTTCGTCCATCACAAGTCAGACCATATAATTCTATTGTAAATCTATTGTGTACATCGCTGCATTTTATTGTCTCGCAACATTTTTTACAGCAAACTACATTAGAATCTGTTTTTTTCTGAGTTGTTTTAGTGCAGGGGTGTCCAAACTTTTGGCTTCCCTGGGCCACCTGGATATTAAATAGACTTATTATATTATTATTACTACTAACTGGGCAATGGGCAGCGTCCCCCCTACTGCCTACTCTTATATCCTTTGCAACAGGACGTTTCCTTGGGAACCAAAGGTTTCAAGCTGGGCCGTATGCATATCTATCCCTGTTTTAGTGGCTCCTTATTTCTTCTTTGGGGCTCTCCTCTCTTCCCCATTTGTGGCTTTTTATAAAAGAAGACCAACACATTTCCCCCAATGGCCAATTTGATAATGCCACACTGTGTGGTGCCAGGCAACATGTGGCATAGTATTCATCAAAGAAGAAACTTGAGGCATACAATTTAATGTAATTCTTGGCAACATTTGCAATTGCCCTTTTATTTTACTCCTTCTTCTAACTTTTTCCAGCTTTTACATAAGGGTCACTAACCCCATCTAAAAAAACTAATTCTCTGTAAGGCTACACATTTTTTGATAAAGGATTTTTTTTATTCTCTCATTCATAGTCCAGTCTCCTAGTCAAATCAATGCATGGTTTCTAGGGTACTCTGGTCCCTAGCAACCTGATTGTTGAAATTGCAAACTGGAGAGCTGCTGAATAAAAAGCTAAATAACTAAAAAATCAGAAATAATAAATAATGGAAACCAACTGCAAATTGTCCCAGAATATTACTCTCTGCATCATAATACATGTTAACTCAAAGGTAAACAACCTCTTTAATGTTCCTGTCGCTGGTGTTTGGGTTAGAGTCCTGCAGCAGGTCGGGTACCCGCGGGGAACCCTGCGAGTTTAATGTAGAAATTCCGGGTGCGGGTATAGAAGCGGGTAGGTGGTTCTGCGGGTTGAGGGTCGGGTCGCAGGTCTTCACCATAGCAATTTTTACACCTTTTTTCTGAGCATTTCTACTACCGATGATGTCACTTCCGGTTTACAATGACAGCACTTCCTGTTTTACTCCTTTTTTTCCGATCACGGCTACTTCAGATGATGTTACTTCCGGTTTACAATGATAGCACTTCCTGATTCTTGATGGTCAGCGGGTCGAGGGTCCGGTTTGCGGATCCAAGCAGGTAAGAATGCGGGTCGTGCATCCGGGTTGCGGATTGCAGGTTGCGGGTACGGGTCGGGTCCCAAAAAACGGACCCGCACAGGACTCTAGTTTGGGTCTGGCAGCTCAGTAATTCAGGTGCAGACTCTAAACTGTTACAATTTTGCAACATTTAGTTGATACATTTCTCAGCAGCATCTCTTGAATATTGGCAACTATTGTATCAATTCTAACAGTTGCCTTTAAAGGAAAAGTAAATGTTTTTCTTTTTCTTTCTGTAAATTTGCTCTAAACAGCCCCCCAGATTAATGTACCTTAGTCCCTGCTGCAAGTCTGCTCTGGTTTCTGTGTTATCAGCAGCTTGTTTCACCTTCTTCCTGGTGCAGAGTGAAGCCCAGCCCCTTAGCTTACTGAGCAGTCCATTTTGCTGCTGTTCCACAATAGAGAGGAAGAGGGAGCCAGTGTTTCATTAGTAAGCTAGTTTCCCCAAGCAAAAGGTGCTACACACACTGCTCTCTGCTATGTCATAGTATGCAAATGATATCCTGGACTAGTCCAAAAGATAAGGTCAGCTCAGAAAGCTAAGGGGCGGGGCTTCACTCTGCACCAGGAAGAAGGTGAAACAAGCTGCTGATAACACAGAAACCAGAGCAGACTTGCAGCAGGGACTAAGGTACATTAATTTGAGGGGCTGTTTAGAGCAAATTTAGAGATAGAAAAAAAAAATGTTTACTTGTTCTTTAATGAAACTCAGGGGTTACCAGTAATCAGCCTGAAATAGGAACTAAAATGTTCTGAAAGCTTGCTGTGATTATATTAGTTAGCCAATAATACGGCCTTTATACCACTTTGTTACCTTTTATTTCAAAAGGGTTTCCCTATAACATTTTTACTGGCTAACACGATACAGCAACTTTACCTGTAGAAAACCATGCTGGCTCAAACTCAAAGGATTCTGATTTTTAATATATTCAGATATCTTATCCCTTATTTTGCATGTCCACGTCTCTTTTGAATTTTGTCCTGAGTGACCCATGAATCAGTAGTAGTTATTTTTAGGTGTATTAAAAAGGAAGCCTTCAGTTGTGTAGACAGATGAAAAATAACAGTTTAGAATCTTTGCATTTTACCTGCTCTCATCAACCAATTGACCTCCCTCTGATACTATGGCCCCACTTCTTGCTTCATTTTTGTTACTATTTTCAAATATCAAAAATGTATTTGGATTTATTTCATTCTCTACTGTAGCCTGCTTTTGCATGCTTTGTTGGCCTCTTTGCACATAATAAAAGCTTCAACTTAAAGGAGAATTCAAACCTTATAATCCCTCCCTTCTCTTCCACTTCCTACTCCCTGAATTCCCAGGCTGTGCATGGGATCCAGGGGCTCTATGGGGGGAGGGGTTTAGTGCTGGAGGGGTTCAATTGTCCTTTAAGAGCTGTATTTGCGTTTTTCAACCCGGACATTTGGCTCTTCTACTGCAGAGTGCACAGTGGGGAGGAGGGGCGGCAAAACAAAGGCCGCCTCAGGTAGCAAAATTGGCAGGATCACCCCAGCCTACATGGGCAGATAAGCTGCCAAATCGGTCTAAAGGACTGATATCAGCAGCTTTAACCTGCCTGTGTATTGCCACCTTTACTCAAGGAATGGGCAACACCTAAATAGAGCTATTCCTTTCTCATAGCACCCCCTGTGTATAATTTCATTGTGTGTCTCTACGGAGAGAAGAAAGGGTAGGAGGACTGTCCACGACAGGGGTCCCCAACCTTTTCTGGTTCAGGGACCGGTGTTGAGGCAAAACAATTTTCAAGGACCAGAGTAGTGGGGGCTCGGGGGGGAGGGGTCAGTGTCTATTTTGGCCGCCCCGTCCAATGTGGTGCAGCGGCATCCCTTTTGGCACACCTTGTTAATTGCAGATTAAGATCCACATCCTGGTGGTTGGGGAACCCTAGGAGAGAAGCAGCTACTACTGTAGCCCTTTGGTGTCTCTCAGTCTGACAGCTCCCGGTGCGAGACGCCATGACAGTGCATGCGCAGTATGCACGTGTCGTCATGCACATAAGCCGAATGAAAAGCTGCCACAATTTCAGGCAGCTCTTCATACTGCGCATGCGCATGGACTGTCATTGTGGCTCGCACCGGGAGCTCTCTCCCGGTGCGAGTAAGCCAGCGCCTGCATGGGGCAATTTTTTTTTTTTTTAAACTACTAGAACCCCAAACCGGAATGCGGGCTCTATCAGCCGGCATCTTCAGTTTGGGGAATTTTATTCGGCCCATAGGTGCCCTTTAAAAAGTTAATCACTGATTGGTTGCTATGGGTAACTGTCCATGGGCAAATTTGCCCAGTCCTGGTCCTGTTTAGTTGAAGATACCAAACCAACGGCAATAGAGATTTATTATAACGTCAGTGTGTTTGTTTGGCCCTTTAAGGAGACACAGTGAGAGCCTCACAGAAACATTGAAATAAGGAAATGGCGCTGTGTGTAAATAATGTGCGCCCCGGCTGGCAATCATGTTCTCCTATTGGCAAAGCGTCCATTGTGTGAGGAGGACAAGGTGTCTGTCTGCTAACTCCCACCACAGTAATAAAGACAAATGAGGTGACGCGGTTGATGAGAACATGAATAACACAGGTCTGGAGTGCGCGGCGCCTTTAACAAGGAGCTCTTCCTGGCTGCTGGGCGGGGGGAGGCATGTGCGCTCGGGAGTGGTCACATGACCCAAGTCTTGTGACTGGCCTGATCCAGCGAAGAGCTGAGCACATAACCGCTTGCACCTTGTACTTCGGGACTCAGTTGGTACTAGAGGGGTGGGAGAGTTTGTACAGACAGGAGGGATCGGGTACATGTGACCCTGACTAACTCTTTTCTCCCCCGTCCCCGTGATTGAGTCTCCCACAAACTTGTGCCCACACCCTACTGACAGGGAAGCTGCTTTCACTTAGCGAGTGAGCTCCTTCCAGCCAACCTGTGCCGCTCCGACCGGTAGGAATGGATAACAAGCCCCTTCTGCAGGACAGACCCCCAGCCTACAGCCCGGCGGTACCGGGGGGATATGACTACGGGCAGCAGAACTATGGCGCTATTCCTGGAGCTCCACAGACAGCTGCCCAGCCCGCCTACCCCCCTCCCTACCCTTACCCTGCTGCCACCGGTATGTACCCACTTTTACTCGCTTTACTGCTGTCATATACTCGGGCTCTCTTCTGTACACAGACAGGCTCTGGGCTACCACTCTTATCTACATTACTGATATCATGTATATACTCGGGCTCTCTTCTGTACACAGGCAGGCTCTGGGCTACCACTCTTATCTACATTACTGATATCATGTATATACTCGGGCTCTCTTCTGTACACAGGCAGGCTCTGGGCTACCGCTCTTATCTACACTGACTAGTAGTATCGTGTAATGTGTGTGTGTTTGGGAAGGAGTTTCCCTGTTATCCCTATTGTTCTTATATTTTGCACATGTATATAATACACAAGCCATGAATATCCTGTAAATTAAATTCTTATAAACGGTGAGTAGTGATGTCATTTCTGTCACATGACTCACTAATACTTGTGTATTATAATAAATAAAGTACCCCTTGTTTGAAAATATGAGGATATTAGAAGTAACCTCGGAGTTCCATGACCTGTATAAAAACACTCGGCCTTTGGCCTCGTACTTTTATATGGTCATGAAACTCCTCGGTAACTTATAATATCCTTATAATTTACAATAGGGGGTTATTATATATATATATATATATATATCAGTGAAAATTTAATAAATTCACTTTAATAATATTCACTCACATATCCAAAAGGAATCATTTTTAAAAATTTGATTACAGGTATGGGATCGGTTATCCAGGAACCCGTTATCCAGAAAGCTCCAAATTATAGAAACGCTGTCTCTCATAGACTATTATACTAAAATCCAAATGTATAAAAACAATTTCCCTTTTCTATAATAATAAAACAGTAGCTTGTACTTGATCCCAACTAAGATATATGTCATCCTTATTGGAAGCAAAACCAGCCTATTGGGTTTATTTAATGTTTACAAGATTTTCTAGTAGACCTAAGATCCAAATTACGGGAAGATCTGTTATCCAGAAAACCCCAGGTCCCAAGCATTCTGGATAACAGGTCCTATACTTGTATATATATATGGATAAAATGGAGTCTGTGGAAGACGAACATTCCGTACTTCAGAGCTTACTGGATAACCAGTCTATATATTTTTTTGCACTGGGTTGTCATGGGGGTTTTTTTTTTCTGTAAACCTTCCTAAGTTGCACTGTGATGGCTTTAGGGAATGAGTGTCCCAGCCAATCAAAATGGAAGCTGGTGCCACGGGTAAAAGCCTTTTAATTTTCAAGGTTTCTCTGTGTTCATATAAAGGATCCCCTGCCCTTTGCTATTTCCCCTCTTTTATCGAGGTTTTTAAGTGTGGACACATTTGTTAAAGACGACGTGACTTCATTAGAATGTGTTGGAATGCGTGTTGGGCATCAGCTCAGACGCAGCGGCTGATATAAATCACATGCTGGGAAGAAGGATTTGGTCAATTCTTTAAAAATTATTTTGATTAAAGCAATCAAATTAGTAGGCCAGTTTAAATGATCTGCTCGGATAATACATTTTTACATTATTTAATGTACTTAAACTTTTGGTTTTTTTTTAAGTTTTTTTGCTCTGTTATAATGAGTTGACTACTTATACTAAAGTCTATGACTAGCTAAGGATACTTTTTTGGAGCTGGAGGTACATCTACACTAATGTACTGAATTTGCATGTCATGCGTCTGTCCCTTTAAATATAAAAAAAAAACCTGTCCTAGGGAAGGACAAAGGTTCCACAATACTAGGTCTGTAAAATGTAATGGTGACCTGAAACATTGTTTATCTTACCTTGGTGCCTCATCTCGTGCTCTTCTGCTTTTTGACCCTGGTGAGCTCATCTCATACGTGTGAGATTAAATGAAATGTCAGGAGCCATCCTGGAAACTAAACACCTTGCAGGGATGCCCAGCCTTCATTGGTCATAGAAATGGGCAACCTTCAGTATCCAAATGGCATGATCTCTTGCTCAAGTGTCCATCTTTCATTGGTCAGGAGATGACATGATCTCTTGCTCAAGTGCCCATCTTTCATTGGTCAGGAGATTACATGATCTCTTGCTCAAGTGTCCATCTTTCATTGGTAAGGAGATGACATGATCTCTTGCTCAAGTGTCCATCTTTCATTGGTCAGGAGATGACATGTTCTCTTGCTCAAGTGTCCATCTTCATTGGTCAGGAGATGACATGATCTCTTGCTCAAGTGTCCATCTTTCATTGGTCAGGAGATGACATGATCTCTTGCCCAAGTGTCCATCTTCATTGGTCACGAGATGACATGATCTCTTGCTCAAGTGTCCATCTTTCATTGGTCAGGAGATGACATGATCTCTTGCCCAAGTGTCCATCTTCCAGTGGTCATGGAAATGGGCAATCCGAAGAAAAATCACCTGCACACAGGAATGACTAGCAGGTAAACCTTGCTAATTTATTATGATATTGCTGCATGCAACATTTCTGGCATAATCCCCTTTATCAAGCATGGAAATGGGCAACCCTCTGTATCCAAATGGCATGACCTATTATTATTATTATTATTATTAACATGTATTTCTTTAGCGCCAACTTATTTCATAGCGCGGTGCCCAAGTGTCCATCTTTCCTTGGTCAGGAGATGATATGACCTCTTGCCCAAGTGTCCATCTTTCATTGGTCAGGGAAATGGGCAACCCTCAGTATCCAAATGACATGACCTCTTGCCAAAGTGTCCATCTTTCATTGGTCAGGAGATGACATGACCTTTTGCCAAAGTGTCCATCTTTCATTGGTCAGGAGATGACATGACCTTTTGCCTAAGTGTCCATCTTTCATTAGTCAGGGAAATGGGCAATCCTCAATATCCAAATGATGTATCATAGCAATGTTGAGCCTCCATTGGTCAGACAAATGGACAATCCTCAGTATCCAGGAGAATGGGCAACTCTCAGAATTCAAAGGCTACCACATTTTGCAGGAATGTCCAGCTTTCACTGGTCAGAGGATGATGGTATTTGGAATACATCCAACATAAAGGGCTGGGACAGAGAGGTAACACTGGAGATACAACCGGCCCAGCAACTGCTGTAGAACCTAGTCCACTTGTTTAAAGTGAAGCCAAAAGGGCTAGTTTTCTTAAAGTAAAAAATGCACAAAGGCAAATATGCACACAATCTTACCCCATGCACCCCCCTATTTGCATGGTTCAATGCACCATGAACCCTGTAATTATCTTACCTTCTCAAGTTAGCAATTTAAAGGAACAGTAACACCAAAAAATGTAAAAAAAATGTAATGTACTGGTACAACTGGTGTTTTCTTTAGAGACACAACTATAGTTTATATAAACAAGCTGCCATGGGGGCTGCCATTGAAGGACAGGATGCACAGTAGATAACAGATAAGTTCTGAAGGATGCTATTGTATACTTCAGAACATATTTGTTATCCCTTGTGTATTCTGTGCCTTTTCTTCTTTTTCAGCTTCGAGTGGCTGCACCCATGGCTACACAGCAGCTTGTTTATATAAACTGTTTCTGAAGCAAATGCAATAGTATATTATTTTGTCATTTATTTAAAATACTTAATTTTTTTGGTGTTACTGTTCCTTTAAGGCGGCCATACATGGGCTGCTCATTGTGTGGTTGCCTTGATATTGTTTTAAAGAGCACAAACAAATAGAAAAGCAGAGACTCGCCTACACAAAGTGAACACACTTGGATGTTTGGGGTTTCTGCTTTGCCTGGTCTTTGCTTTGATTGTCTTCTCTCAGCTGCCTCTACTACCTGTGCTTGGGTTATCATTGCCAGAAACCCTCCTTTAGTGGGTCTGGATAATTAAATTAGATTTTAGGAGTTGCCTACAAGTTTTGAAAACAAAAGCAAAAATCTGATTGGTTGCCTGATGCTAGCTTGCACCTAGCCAATTGGTTGGGATGCTTTAATTCTGGGAAAAGCACCGGAGTTGTGCTGATTTTAGCTTCTCTCTGTCTGGAGGTCAATGTGATGGTTGTAATGGTTGGATCGGGATAACACACAATCAGTTTGGCAGCCATTATTATGAGTATGCTTTCAGCCCACACAAGTGGAACACAATCTGGAATTTCTCCCGAAAAGCACACATTATGCAATTCTCCATTTCTTGTATTGCAACTTCTGTGTGTGACGTGCGCAATAGGGAAGTAGTCTCAGAAGTTGTGAGCATTCTGCCTGCTGTTTTCAGTAGGCCAAACATATCAGATGAAAATGTCGGAAATGTCCTTTGTTGGGTGCTGTGCCAGTCGTGTTCAAGCACCGGATCTCACTCTACCAGCTTTTTCCATATTTGTTCAGTTATCTGAAACACATCACATTCATTCAGATGAGCGTGCCCTGGGGTAGAGTCCTGTGCCCAACTGAACCTGCTAAGTGAGAACTGGACCCGCTGGCCCTCTACAAAGTCCCCTGTCCCCACTGACCGAACCTACAGGCACTGCCCCAATCTTCAGCCCGACATTTGACCCTCGCAAACCAGATGTGATGTCACTCCAGAGGTGGATCAAGCAGGTCAGAAGGTAATCGTTTGATTTGACTGCAGGGGCTGGGGGTGCCCAGGCAGGGTACCCACAGACCACCCTCATGGTCAGGGAACTGGGGCCTTTCTGACCAGAACAGACCACTTTGCCAGTATTCCGCGGGTACCCGACCCTGTGCAGGATTCTACCATGGGGCAGGTTTTGGCAACAATTTTATGGGGCTTGAAATTAGGGAAAACAAAACTGGTATTTTTCATTGGTGCAGTTTTTATACAGTATATGTGGGTGGAGTTGTAGTATATGATGACAACTGAAGAATATGGTGAATTACTGGTGCCCCTCTGGCCATTGGTTTTGGCCCAATAATGAATCTTTCACAAAAGAGCAGACCAGATATGAAACTAAACATGACCCCTAAGTTGCATTTGCAAATCAATGTAATCATCTATTGCGTTCTATACTATAACTGTTTGCTTAAAGGGGTTTCATTTCTGTTTGCCTGAACAGGAAGCAGCCTAACCTGAATCCTGCAAAAACCTAAAGGAACTTGGCTCTTCTCTAATGAAGAACACCAGAATAGGGATAACTCATTGTTATAGGATACGCTCTATGACCAGAAGTATGTGGGCATCCATTCTAGCTTCTAGAATTGGCTATTTAAGCCCAGCAAGCATTGCAGACACTGCTGCTACTGTTTTGTACATTACCAGCTGTTTGGGCAAAGCCCTCTCCTGTATCCCATGAATAATGTCCCTTTGCACAAAGCAAAGCCAGGCCATGCAGAATGGATTTGCTGAAATGGAAGGAGAAGAACTTGACTGGGTGGCCCTTGCCTCAACCCAACTGCATACCAGTAGGACGAATGGGAATGATGATGATGTGAGCCAGGCTTGATCCCCAGCACCATTGTCCAACCTCTTGGAAGCAAGTTTCTCCAACAACGTTCCAACATGGAGTAGAATGAGACCAACTTCATATTGATAAATATGGTTGTCAATTGATGTTTAGGACAGACAGATGTCCAATACCATTAAGGAAATGATGACCGGTGATTTTATAGGTCCGTGTTTGGCCACCTTGAGTTTACTAGACTTGCACCACGCTCTCCCCATACACTGTTGTGGCATTAGACAAGTCCTAGAAGTGTAAACTTTAGGGTAAATGACTTGTGTAGCTATGGAGCATGTTCTTTTAGAAATCGCGCAGCCACAGTAATTACATATTGAATTTGTGCCATAGGGGGAAGCTCCGCACTGCAGTTTATTAATGGCCATTTCGTTTTCACAGTCGGTTTAGTCCTATATCTATTGCTGGATTTTTTACAGGTTAAAGGAATTGTTCAGTATAGAAATAAAAACTGGGTAAATAGATAGGCTGTACAAAATAAAAAATGTTTCTAATATAGTTAGTTACGCAAAATGTAATGTATAGAGGCTGGAGTGACTGGATGTCTAACATAATAGCCAGAACACTACTACTAGCTCTCAAACTCTGAGTGACTTGAAGGGGGGTCACATGGGACATAAGTGTTTAGTGAGTTTGCAATTGATCCTCAGCATTCAGCTCAGATGCAAAAACAACAGTTAAGTCCCATGTGGCCCTCCTTCAAGTCACTCAGAGTTTGAGAGCTAGTAGTAGTGTTCTGGCTATTATGTTAGACATCCAGTCACTCCAGCCTCTATACATTACATTTTGCGTAACTAACTATATTAGAAACATTTTTTATTTTGTACAGCCTATCTATTTACCCAGTTTTTATTTCTATACTGAACAATGCCTTTAACCCTCAGGGGACAGTGCGCTCACTTCATAGCAAGGAGTCCATGTATTTTATGTGCACAAGCACCCTCGCTTGCTTTCCTTGGGTCTGACAGTTGCTGAATGGGGTACTTTAGATTGGCAGCGGTGAACTGGTGGTCGTCCCGCAGGTCGTCATAGTAGCTGTGCCGTTAGGGTTGAGGTTGGGCTATGTAGTCATCCAAAATAAAAGGATGGATTTGGTATGTCCCTGGTGTAACTTCTTGATGGTGTTATTTTATAGAATTACATTTTTTCATAATTTTCTTTTTTTTTTAAAACATGATTTCTCTCTGTCCATTTTAGGATTTGTTCCTCCGTCCCAGGCGGCCTATCCAAGCACTTATACCATAATCCAACAGCCAGCAGCAACTACATCCGTGGTGGTGGTGGGAGGCTGTCCTGCATGCAGGTAAATATCTAATGCACATGCGCTGACCTGGGCCGTCTGCTTGCTCTCTTCCCTGTTATTTCAGGCAGGAACCTGCTCCCAATAGTAATCTGTATTCAGAGGCATCACCATCATTTTCTTAAAGGGCTGGGAATAGCCAATGGCAGTGGTGTAACAGTAGAGCTGGCCATACACAGGGAGATCTGCTCGTTTGGTGATGTTGCCAAACAAATAGATCTCTCCCTGATATGGCCACATTGAGGGCCGACGATTGGGTCAGAATGGAGGAGATACAGGTGGTCGGATTGTGGGACTGCATCAATGCACAGATGCGGCTGCGATCCGACTGCTATTATGTAACCTGCTGATAGAGATCTGGCCAACTTTCGGGCAGATATCGATTGGGGAAGCCTGTGAGATGGCCCAAGCACGGCCCAATAAGCTGCCAACTCAGTCTGTCAGCCCGTGTATGTGGGCCTTAACTACTGGTACTGGTCTTTACCCGTTTTAAAGAAAACAGCTGATTGGTTGCTAGGGGTTATTGCACCTCATTAACCTTCACACTTCTTATTACTTTACCCTCAGTACAATCAAATTCACTAAATCTCATTCTGTAGGAGATTGGGCAGCCAGGGCATTGGACAATTGTTTCGAAATTGCCTTAAGAGGCAACTTTGAGCGACTTCGGATAACGCAGCGCCGCACGTGAATAGGTTCAGGCGATTCTTCATAAATCAGCTGGAAGGCAGGACGAAGCGGTACGGGGAGATTAGTTGCCCCAAAGAAGAGACGATTAGTCAGCAGGCGACAAATCTCCCCGAATCTTCCTGTCTGGCCTAACCCTTAAATTAAGAACAGCCTGTGATTTTGTCATTGAACTCTAGAACTCTTTGGGAAAAATTACCATTGGAAAGTATACTCGTGCAGTGTATTTTATTGGGAATGTGTGTGTGGGGCAGCATAGAAGTCATGGAATCCTACATTTCCAAAAAGATGAGACCTTCATTCATCGAAACAAATTCCAAATTCATCCAGCACTATAACTCCCACATTTGCCGGCTGATCCAACACAACCCCCCGGGGCTGCATTCAGCATCTTCCTTTTCTAGGAAAACAAATCCAAGGGCCATGAGCTAAATCTGGCACTGTGTAAACTGGATCAGCAGCAGAGGATTCTGGATGTGCAAGGAGCAAGCTGTGGCTGTAGAGTTGTAGGCAGCAGTTTGTCCGTCTTTCCTAGTTCTTCCCATTTAATGTGCATTGTTCTACATGGAAGTCTCTGCGGATGACGGCTATATGTTATGCATAGCATGAATCTCCACTGTTACACCGGGGTGCAGTTGGCACAACTCCAGTGAGTAAATGTTGACATTAAAAAAAACCACATTGCTGAACATGAATCAAACAGTGGATTCATTAACTATTAAACCTTAGGGCTTGCTTATTGGTTGCTACTGATCTCACCAGCCTCTTTACCTGGGTGCGTTTTTGTACAAACCTGCATGTAGCCAAGGAAGAGCCGGGGGTGTTTTCATATGAAAGCTGTAGTTACAAGGGTTCTTTAATCCTACTCTTCCTCCATGGATCAATAAAAGATAATAATTATAAATGATGGGCTCATACCCCTATTGGAGGGTACAAGATGAGCCTAAATGCATCTGCTGCGGGGGGCAGAACTGGACATTAAAGGACATGTCAACCACAAAAATATTTTTTTACCTAATAAACGAAAACACGATTCTAAGCAGCTTTGCAATATACGTTCATTACATGTTTTCTATGGTTTTAAAGTTCTACTTCACTACTTATTAGGAAAGCCTCTTACACTGGGGGTGCCATTTTGTTTGTCAGCAGTCCCTACAGTCGGGGCCTGAAGAGATAGGAAGGTGTTACTCATGGGTGGGGATTGTGGGTCTTGAAGCAGGGCGGGTACCCGCAGGTTACCAGCAAAATCTTGCGGTACCCTGCGGGCTGCATTTTCAAGTTCCGGGTATAGAAGTGGGTCGGTGGTTTTACGGGTTGAGGCTCGGGCCGCGGATCATAACACGTCTACTACCGATGATGTAACTTCCGGTTTACAATGACAGCACTTCCTGATTCTTGATAAAGTATTTGCGGGTCGGGTTGCAGGTCCAAGCGGGTAAGAATATGGGTCCTGGTTGTTATTTGCAGGTTGCGGGTATGGGTCCCAAAAAATGGACCCGCGCAGGACTCTAGCAGGAGAGTCAGAAGATCATGGGTGGGGTTGTAATATAATGGGGTGTGACCAAGGTGGGTCAGGGGCATGACTGTGGGTGCAGTGCATTTTTTTTATTGGGGTTCTACTTATTGGCAGGGACGTTAAGGTGATCATCAGAGGGAGGGCCTAACTAACGTTAATAGTAGTAGCAGGTCCCATGATTACTCATATTGGAGCTGTTCAGAAACAACCAAGTACTAGATGCTGGAAATTCCCCATGTATGTTTCCCTTTAAATCTCCAGCAGGCGAGACTGTTGGGCAGCCGGGGTCACATGTTGCGCAGTCTGTCCCCTGTTCATGTGCTTAGAGGTCTCCTTGTTCCCTTTTTAGCATGTGAATAATTGGAAGTAGCATCACATGCACCCGCTGCTGCATTAACCCTGGGAGAGGCCTCTTGCTCTGCAGAAGAAAGGAGGTTATGTCTCCAACCCAACGGCAAAAACATGTTGAGCCAGCGCAAAGCGGAAGTTACTGGGCCTCGCAGCAAATTGATTTTAGGGACCCGTAAACACTTCTTATCAGTCCTGGGCCCCCCAGCAGTCTGTTTTCTTTATATTTACACCCCTAAACATATTGAAAGACTATAGTGACACTAACAACTAGAATTAATATAGATATTGGTGTATGGGGGTTCATGTGGAGTGGTTAAATTTGATGGACTTTTGTCATTTTGTTGTTCTTTCTGTCCCCCCTGCAGAGTCGGCGTCTTGGAAGATTCCTTCACTTGCCTGGGCCTGTTCTGTGCCATCGTCTTCTTTCCTATCGGGATCCTGTTCTGCCTGGCACTGAGGCAGAGAAGATGCCCCAACTGTGGTGCCACGTTTGGTTAATTTACCCCACAGAGGCTTTATATCACTCACTTCTCGGTTCCCTTCTGTAAATCTCACTTAGCTGCACAATCCTTCTATTTGATTGAATTGCATATTTGTATGGGGGGGTGTGTGATAGCGTTCCTTCCTTTTCCTGGTTATTGCATGGGAGGGGAGGGGGTTTTGATCGCTGTGCCATTGTGATAGGTGGAGGTGTGACGCTTCCACGCTCTGGTGCCTTTACACATTGTACAAAACAATTCCTCTGTCTACCAATTACAGGGACATCCGCTTTTTTTTTTTTCCACCTCTCAGTCCGCTGCAGAACTACAACTCCCAGATGCTGACCAGGCTGAGGATGCTGGGAATTGCAGTTCAGCAGCAGGCGGAGAGCCAGGGTTTTCCCTGATCTAATGTAAAGGTGATATTGTTTCAGTTAAACAGACCTGTGCTTTTTTTTTTTTTTTTGTATGTAATTCTGCAAAATGTACAAATTTTTATAGTAAAACCAGAAAAGCACTGTGAAAATAATAAATCTAATTCTATGATTTAGGTGGGTAGAAGTGCCTCTTTCACTTGGTAACAGTTGGGCACACACATCCCCTTGCCCCACGACCTATGGGCATATTCAGAGTTACTCTGCACAGTCATTGCTTTGCTCTGGAGGTATTCAGTGGCAGCTGCTGGGGCAAGGAACAGAGCTTTTGGGGGTGGAGGGGGCTTTTTTTCCAATAGGAAATCTAATGTCACAGCCTTGTGTATGAGCAGGTTTTCATGGCACGGCAAATGTGCTTGGAAAACACCCGGCCCAATTTTTAATATATTTAAAAAAAAAAAAATGTAATTATCCTCTAAAGCAGAATTGTTCAAGCTGTTGGCCAATTGCTGCAAGAGGTTCCTCCAATGAGAACCCTGTCTGTCCTGGAGCAATTTTGACACTGACTTTATACAGACTTCACCCCGGAATACCAGTTTTACCTCTCTTCTCTGGCATAGATAGATATATTTATAAATTCTCCAGGCTTTTGTTGGTATCCTCCCCAAACAAAAATGTCATCCTCCTCCCAAATCTCTGCAACATTCTCTATTGTAATTATATTCACTTTCAATGCTGGAGGCCAATAATGCACACAATATACAATAGATGGGGTCTAAATCAACAATGCACATGAGAAAGGGTGAGGGTAAGCCCATATGTCTGTATCCTTGTGCTTGGTAAAGAATTATTGAATAAAGTTCTATATCTTTTGCACTGTAGATATTTGGGAGGTCATCGTTTTTTTGTTTCAAAACCTCGAACAGATTTAAAGGGTAAATAAAAACAGAGCCATTAGTGAGCCCTGTGGCAACAGACTTAAGAAATGTTACCATTACTAAATGTACAGGTCTTAGCTTAGAAAGCAAATATTTATAATGCTTTAATTATGCTTGGGTCAACCCTTATTGAATCACATCACCGTCTATCTGCAAGCAAGTCTGTTTGTTGTTTAATATGATCTAAAAGCCATCCTGACTTGTTTTTATAATTTTTTATTTTTAGAATGCCATACCTTCCAATAAGATGCCCAATAACAATGTCAGACTTACAGGTCAAGAACTACAAGATTGAGCCTGAAAATGCTTAAAAATACTGGCATAAAATGGGAATTGGGTTAAAACTTATCTAAGAACCAAGGAGGTGAATACCATTCAGGTCATGGAACTTGTTATGGGAATTAAAGATTGGGTTAAAACTGAGCTAAGCTATGGAAGAACTAAGGAGGTGAATGCCATCAGTTCATGGAATGTGTTCACATTGACTTTGCTTAAATGGTATATACTATATTGTGTCGGCTGAAACATCAAATTCTCTATTTTTTTAAGCTCCACTCAATATCTGGGTAGTGGAAATCCCTTATTAGAGGAGGAAGTGGAGTCTCCTTCTCTTCATTTAAAGGACAAGGAAAGTCTAAAATAGAATAAGGCCAGAAATGCTGTATTTTGTATATTAAACATTAACTTTTCACTGCATACAGTCAAGTTTATTATAAAGCTGTTAGAGATTTTTTAATTAAAGTATATTGGAGATAGGTTTCTTTTTCATTAAAGAAAATAAAAATGGGTTTTGTTTTTTTTGCCTTTCCTTGCCCTTTAAATGGAAAGGAAGGGGGCTGTGTAGCATGCTCCTACATAATTATAGTGTCAGTTTTCATAGAATTGGTCAAAAGCTCCAACCCAGCAACGTCTGCCTTCAAGCCAAGTTACAGACACCATTTAAAAACAAGGTACTGGTGTGGGATCTGTTATGCAGATACTTTTTTTTTCCCCTAATTACAGGAAGGCCATCTCCCATAGACTCTATTATAATGAAATAATTCAAATTTCTAAAAATGATTTATTTTTCCTCTGTAATAATAAAACAAAACCATGTACAAGTATAGGATCCGTTAACCAGAAACCCGTTATCCAGAAAGCTCCAAATTACGGAATGGCAGTCTCCCATAGACTCCATTATAATGAAATAATCGAAATGTTTTAAAAATGATTTCCTTTTTCTCTTTAATAATAAAGCAGTAGCTTGTACTTGATCCCAACTAAGATATAATGAATCCTTATTG
>CM044447.1:109847279-109857478 GCA_024363595.1 Xenopus borealis | reverse complement strand
AGAAGCGCAGGTGCTCACTTCTAGCCCCCTACCTGACCCAATCCTGCTCTGGTGCAGGTCTCGAGTATAAGCCGAGGTTGACTTTTTCAGCATATTTTGCGTGCTGAAAAACTCGTCTTATGCAGTAATTTGGACCCTAGGAACCAGATTGCTGAAAACTGGAGAACTGCTGAATAAAAAAGATAAATAACTTAAAAATCACATTTTCAAATTGTCTCAGAGTATCACCTCTAAAAGTGAACTCAAAGGTGAACAAGCCCTATAAAATTGGGCGCTTTTTATTTTCATTTGCTATAACTAACTCATGGATTTTAAGGAATCGCTGCGTGGATCTGCCACCTAACAAAACCTCATTAGTTTTTATTTTCATGCCAGAAATGATCCCCAAAAAACAGTCACTTTATTTTGTCTAAGTGACCTCAATAGACTTAAGTCAGAACAAACGTACTAGTGTAAAATAATGGTTTAATTTTTTGGCATTAATCTGGTGTTAATTAAATGACACACCTTTACTAATACGTGGATTATCGCCTTGTAATGGATGATGTCTGTGACACTGAAGCATAGCATTAAACCACTCGCAATCTACAATACAGCTTTAGAAACACTTATTTTACACCACTTTTATCTGTAGAAAAATATTTAACAGCTTCATAAATATGCCCCTTAATCTACAACAAACACTCTTCCTACGTATCAGATAACACATCGGAAGGCATAATGTTTACTACTACTATACTAGGCTCTCTCCTTAGCACTGTAAATGGGGCCAGATCCAAGTAAACCTGGATACGATCCCAACTAGGATTCCTTTCCATGGTGATACCACAGTAACGTGCTGCATGCGTGAACATATACATACAGGTATGGGATCCGTTATCCGTAACCAGTTATACAGAAAGCTCCAAATTATGGAAAGGCTGTCTCCCATAGAAGCCTTTATTATCCAAATAATCTACATATTTGAAAATGATTTCCTTTTTCTCTGTAATAATAAAACCGTAGCTTGTACATGATGCAAACTGTGGGGTAGATTTACTAAATTCACATGAATAATTCGAAGTTCGATCGAATTTCAAAAAGATTTGAATTCGAATCTTCGAATATGCAAATTAGGCAAATTCGACCATCTAATATTCGAATAATTTGAATAATCGAATAAAATTTTATTCGAATATTCGATGGTCGAAGTACTTCCCCTTTAAATTTTTATTCAACCACCTAGTTCGCCAGATCAAAGCTACCGAATTGGGAAAAAAATTTGATCGATCGATCGAATTTTTTTCTATTCGATCGTTCGACCAATCGAATTGTGGTAAAATCCTTCGAATACGATATTCGAAGGATTTTAATTCCCTAACTATTCCCATGGTCGAATTTCGACCAATGATAAATCTGCCCCTGTGATATCATGAATCCTTATTGGGTTTATTTTATTTTTACATGATTTTATAGTAGACTTAAAGAAGAATTCAACCCTGTATTAAAAAAACCCGTACCCTACATAGAACCCCCCTCCCCAGCCGCAACCCTGGGTAAACGCCTCTAACTTTTTACTTAGCCCTCAGTGCAGATTCAGGGCATCACAGTTCACACCAGCCATCTTCTTCTTATCTTTGGGCCTTCTTCTGGCACTTCGTCAATTTCCGTGACTTCCGGTGCATGTGCAGTTGGTAAAAATCTGAAGATTGCTCCAACTGCGAATACGGAACTAACTTCCAGATGAATACCAAAGAGAAGAAGATGGCTGTCGTGAACTCCGAAGCCCTGAATCTGCACCGAGGGCTAAGTAAAATGTTAGGGGCATTAACGGAGGTACCATCTAGTCGGGGGGGAGGGTTTAATAATTGGTTGAATTCTCCTTTAAGGTATGGAGATTACGGAAAGATCTGTTATCCGAAAAGCCCCAGATCCTGAGCATTCTGGATAACAGGTCCCATAACTGTACATGAATATTTCAAAGACAAAGTCAAAAAAAGAAAATAAGTGTCCCGCTGTAAAAAGTTTTAAATGTATAGGTTTTAAATGTAAGTCTCTATGGAGCAGGGGCCTCCTTTCTCCGTGACACTAAGCTCTTTATTGTAAATGTACTTTGTATTTATTATTGTACTTTGTATTTATTTGTATATTTTATTGCAATGACCCCGTTTGTTCTATTCATTCATTGTTCTGCTGTAGTACAGAGCGGTGTACTCACGTAGCGCTACATAAATAAAAAAATATACATAAATGGAGCACCATATGGTTGTTGCACACTTGCCCATTGCGGTCTTAAGGTGGCCATACACGGACAGATCCGCTAGTTTGGCGATCTCGCCAAATGAGCGGATCTGTCCCCGATGTGCCCACCTTGAGTTGGGCGATATCGGGGTGATCCGATCGTGGGCCCTAGGGCCTAACAATCGGATCATAATAGAGAAGATATGGGCAGCCGGATCGCATCAACGAACAGATGAGGCCGCGATACGATGGGATTTTTAGTCCCGCCCGATCGACATCTGGCCGACTTTCGGCCAGATATCAATCGTTAAAGCCCGTCGGAGGGCCCTATACACAGGCCAATAAGCTGCCGCCTTGTTCTGTCAGCAGCTTTTATCGGCCCGTGTATGGCCACCTTTATTCTAACACATGCTTCCTACAGCAATTGTTCTAAATACAATCAAGAAAATGTTCCTGCAATGAATCTTACCTGCCACTGCTTTTTCATAGTTCCTTCCAAGATTCACCAGGTTTCTTAACCCGGGGTTGAACTGATCCATAACATTCTAGAGAACAGAGAGGAGAAATCAGTGTTGCATTTGTTTCACGTAAAGTTACCATAAGTAAGACGAGCCGCATTATCCCTTAATCCATATTGTAATAAAATAGAAGTTAAAAAATGAATTGTGTAACATGAAGCTCGGGTGCTGTTGTGATCTAACAATCTGGATTGTTTGCAGCTGAATACGCAATCTCATCGTGTCCCGAAATGACACGACACTGGCTATCCTGATGAAAAGACAAGATAAATCTCAGCACATATTCTCCTAGGCAGCTGTAGCACAAATCTAAACGAAGCCACAAACGATCTACAATACAGTTTATGAGAAATAGCGCACAGGCCAGCATGTTATATACTCATTAAGCCTTAATAATCAACAGCATCATTTTGGATATTGTGTCTTTCAGGAAAAAAAAAATATATATAAAAATCGCATAGTCAGTTGTTTCAGTGTACACAGGTTTCAGTAGCTTCAGCAACTTTTTATTGTAGTGACATAACCGCAAACATCCCAACCTCCAGACGCTGTAATTACGGTTAAAAGGTAAAATATAATAATTACAGGGCTGTACAACTGCCTAGGGACTAACGTGGCCCACAGAGAATTTTTATGGGCTGAAGATACGTCTAAAATAATCAACTATCCCTGATCTGGAGTTCACATACTTCCCCTTTATTCTAGTTGGGGGAAAAGCACAGGTGTCTTGTTTTTTTTTTTTTTTCGGCACATCATTTTGCGACGGATCTCAAGGAAAAAGTTTAAAAGAACGCAATGAAAAACAGATTGCATGCACCAAATGATCCAATTTCTGGGGAGTTGTATTAGCCACTATATGACTATAGTATTTGAGCTTTGAGCAGGTTATCCGAAAACCCATTATCCAGAAGATCTTACAGATTGCATTTTATGCAATTAACCCAAAATGGTAAAATACGATTTCCTTTTTCACTGTTATAATAAAACAGTAACTTGCACTTGATCCAAACTAAGATATAATGAATCCTTATTGGAAGCAAATCCAGCCTATTGGGTTTATTTAATGTTTACATGATTTTCTAGTAGGCTTAAGGCATGAAGATCCAAATTTATGCATTATGAGGCTCCTCTGGACTTTAACACATCATGTTTTAAGACTTTATTCATTGGCCACAGTCTCAGCTGGGGGCAAAGCATTCTTACATAATGATTCTCTATATCTAAATTCTCCTCCGTTTGCTGCCTGCCTCTGGTGATGGAGCAGACTTACATAAAGGGAGCTGAAGACTTTAGAGCAATAAAGCGTGCCACACTAGCATTTCATCATGTAAATATGAATAGTAAAGGAAGTACCATTCCTTTGACCTTCGTTGAGTGATTTTTGCTTGAAAATCTTCCACCAGGTAAGCGGATATACTTTCCATATACACTGGGCTCTGCCTATACTGGAGATCTGATAAAGGAGTACAGCTTTGTGTTCAGTCTATACAATAACTTCTTAGAAAGTCTATGTAAGTGCGTAAGAAGCCTCTGATAAGTGCAATCTTGCAGTTAAGCATTCTTTAGGTAGATAACATGGTACTTTAGGTGCTTTACATGCCTACTGCCTTGCCAAGGACAAACACAGTTCATTGGCTTATGACCCATCTTTTCTAGAGTTCAATGTCCAAACAACACTTAGAAAAAGATAGCAGGTAGCAGTTCCCCGGGTGAGTTCTCTGCATGAGTACTGTATACAGGTCTAGGGTTAGAAAGTGGACCTTTTCCAAGAACAGTTAAAGGGATACTGTCATGGGGAAACATATTTTTTTCCAAAACGCATCAGTTAATAGTGCTGCTTCAATAGACTTCTGCACTGAAATACATTTCTCAAAAGAGCAAACAGATTTTTTTTATATTCAGTTTTGAAATCTACCATGTAGATTTTCCAGCTGCCCCCAGGTCATGTGACTTGTGCCTGCACTTTAGGAGGGAACTGCTTTCTGGCAGGCTGTTGTTTTTCTTTCTCAATGTAACTGAATAGAAAGCAGTGGGACATGGGTTTTACTATTGAGTACTGTTCTTAGATCTACCAGGCAGGGGAAAGGGAAGGGGTGATATCACTCCTACTTGCAGTACAGCAGTAAAGAGTGATTAAAGTTTATCAGAGCATAAATGACATGACTTGGGGCAGCTGGGAAATTGACAATGTCTAGACCAGTGTCAGATTTCAAAATGAAATAAAACAAAATCTGTTTTCTCTTTTGAGAAATGGATTTCAATGTAGAATTCTGTGGGAGCAGCAATATTAAATGATGCATTTTGAAAAAAAATGTTCCCATGACAATATCCCTTTAAGACCAATCTTCTAGCACTAATCAATAACGGCAGAAAGTCATGTATTCACTTTCAGGGTGGTCAGCATTCATGCTAGGACTGCCTGGGCACATAAACACAAGTTAAAAATTCTCTAGAAAAAGATGGAACATGAGACAAGGCAATAAAGATTATTTACCAAACTACCCAACACGTCCTTCTTATCATTCTTGGCATTTTTATGACACGGTAATCCTTAACAGTGTTACATCCATTGATTCAACCATTATAGGATTGTTGCTCTCTGCGGTGTAAATCACTTTGGACCCAGAGGCCTAAAAAATGCATCTGTTTTGGGAGACCAAGCCTAGTAGTTGATCACAGGATGTCTGGTTTCCCCTTATAAATGTAATGAATGTGTAATTACGACGTATAGGTCAAGTATGCCTCTACTGGAGCAATCCTAAAAATCGGCCAGGGGCTGCCTCGTTACATACCTAGACTGTGGAGGTCAAAGTTTGACCTCTGCAGCTGTTTACTAATGCATGTGCTCTCTAACTAGTGAGAAATGGACAACAATGTATGTTGAATTAGGAGGGGCAGCCTCTAATCAGGCAAAGGACAAGCCTCCAGATAGCTGGTATAAAATAGAAGATGACATAGATTGTCCAAGGGGCGCCCTTTAAAGGGAAACTATTGCGGAAATGAAAATTTAATATTAGCTTCGGCATACTGAAATAAGAAACGTTCTAAATACAAAAAACTAAAAATTCTGTACTGTTTCTGAAATAATCAAGTTTATCTTCACTATCCCCATCTGTTTCTTCTCATTCTGTCTTCATGCATGAGTTGGGTGTCAGATAAAGGATCCAATATATCTTATAGGGGGGCTCCTTTTGCCTAGTAGATTTTTAGAGCTCACTATTAAAATTACTAGACATCGTGTCTCTCTACATGCAGAATTTGTGCAAAAGGCAGTTATTTTGTTAGATTGGTTTTGTACTGGAATCAGTTATTTGAGTCCTAATACATTTGCAAGAAAAGGGAGTCCCCCTATATGATATATTGATTATTCATCTGACACCCAACTGCTGTACGAAGACAGAATGAAGAGAAACATTGATTATTTCATAAGCGGTACAGAATTTTGAATTGATTGTATTCAATTCAGTATGACTTCAGTATGAGGAAGCTTACAATACGTTTTCAGAACGTCCAGATAAGAACAAGGATACCAACACTAAGGGGCAGATTTATCAAATTCGTGGGAAGAATTAGAAATTCGATCAAATTTGTTGGTCGAATTTTAGAATATGCAAATTAGGCAAATTCGACCATCGAATTTGTAAATCCGATTGAATCGAATAGATCAAATAAAAATCTATTCGACTAGTTGAATTACTTCCCCTTTAAATTTTCCTTCGATTGGCTAGTTCGCCAGGTTTAACCTGGCAAAGTGGTTTTGGTGAATTTAGATTGAACAGTTAAAATTCGATCGAAGGATTAAAATCGTTTGAATCGATAGATCGAATTTTTACTATTTGATCGTTCGACCAATCGCATTGCGGTAAAATCCTTCTAATTTGATATTCGAATTCGAAGGACTTTACTTCCCTTCCATTCACATGGTCGAATTTTTTTAAATTCGACCAATGATAAATCTGCCCCTAAGCAAGTAAAAAAACAGTGCACCATCAGTTGTATGTCAATCTACAAACATGTCTACTAAGGTGGCCATACAAAAGCTTATAAAACTGCAGATATTGTGGGGCCTCTCTGACCAATATCTAGCCGAAAACTGGTGAGGTGTTGATTGGGCAGGTTAAAATCCTGTCGGTGCAAGAATGCATTGGTTCATTGATGTAGCCTTGCCCAGATGGCCTGCTAGTTCTGCACTGTAATCAGACAGTTTGACCCTTGATCCATACAATTGGATCAGCCCAATATCACTTACCTCAAGGTGAAAATATTGGAAAAAGATCTACAAATCTGGCGATCTTGTCAAGTTTACATTTATGGCCAGATTTAGTCTAAACAACTGGTTCATGATCAGCAATGCAGATTATCTTCTAAAGCTTCAAGCCAGAGTTTCTGGGAAGAATGTCTCAGTGGTATAAAGGAGAAAGAGGTAGCACAGACTCGAGCATCTCTATGTCTCGTGAATCAGAAGTCTATGAATGCTCTCTTTCATGCAAGAAATCTTGTATTCCTGTTTTGTGTCCTCTCAAAAGCGTTCACTCTGAGGGGTCATGCAACATAAAACTTACAGCACAGGCTGAACAGTTTCACTGTTAATAAAACATAACACCACTATCCTTCGTTTCACTGTATATTTTTCCAGCGGCCATATTTGGGTCACTAACACAAAACGCCTGTACTCCTCAATCTGGTTATTTATACAAGCGTCAGGCAATTTGTGGTTATGGACAGAGTTCTGACAGAATGCTAGGAGTTTATGTTTTGGAAAGAATTAACAGAGAGCGCAGAAAATTCCAGCAAAGCATCACCATTCCAGCATATAGAGTTTGGCTAGTCTGAAAAAAATACTCTTGGGGTTTCTTATGGGAGGTCAAATGGGAACAGATTCTTAGACGGCAGTATTTCTTTTAGATGCAATCTTACACGTTCTTTTGAAGGGGAACTATACCTAGCATGATTGCCATATCAAAATGTTCTTCCAGCACTGTGATTGGATGAATCTCAGCTCAGACATTGTTGCTTTTAGGCTAGGCTGTGAGACTCTGAAGTGTTCATAGAAAACTGCTTATGGCAAGTGTTACTCAAGTCTGTGTGTGCTTTGCTTTCATTAATTGTTACCAGTTGCCATATTTAGGGTACGATTTGGGAAGAACACCTGTATGTTGTCCTATATACACATAAAAGTCCAGATTAAAGGTCCTGCAGCAGGTCGGGTACCCGTGGGTTACCAGCAAAAACCTGTGGTACCCTGCGGGTGGCAGAAAGACGTTTCGGGGGCGGGTATAGATGCAGGTCGGTGGTTCTCCAGTTTTGCCGGTGGCGGATTGTGCCGCAGGTCTTCTCAATAGCAAATTTTAGTATGGTTTTTCTGATCACGCCTACTTCCTCCGACTTCCAATGATGTCACTTCCTCTTTTTTACCTGATCAGCTTACTTCTGATGATGTCACTTCTGGTTTACAGTGAGAGCACTTCCTGATTCTTGACTGTCTGTGGGTTGCAGATAAGGTACTTGCGGGTCAGGTAGGTGGTCCGATTGGGTAAGAATGCAGGTTGCGGGGCGGGTCCCGAAAAATGGACCCGCGCAGGACTCTAACCTAGTGGGGTTGAAACTCATTTGCTGTCCTAGATATTCTTTGAACTGTGGCAGACAGGTTTATACGGAGATATGGAAAAGATATACGAAAAATGGAAAGGTCGTCTCCCATAGACTACATTTTATCCAAATGATCCAAATTTAAAAAATTATATATATTTGCTTTATCTCTGTAATAATAACAGTACCTTTTACTTGATCCCACCTAAGATATACTTAATCCTTATTGAAAGCAGAACCAGCCTATTGTGTTTATTTAATGATTTCATAGTTTTCTAGTAGACTTAAGATATGAAGATCCAAATTAAGGAAAGAACCATTATCTGGAAAGCCCCATGTCCAGAGCATTTTTTTATAACAGGTCCCATACCTGTATAACCTTTAAACCACCCACTATATGCTATGAATAACTTTCATTTGAACTGAAAAACCATGTGTTGCCTTGCATGGGCAATGATCATCCAAAACAGGTCAACCCCCTCGCTTCCAACAAATGTCAATGTGGAGTGATTTGTGCTTGCTACATTGTCAACATGGCAGATTTATTATAAAGGTGTGTAGTTCAATTGCCTGCAAATGTAAAAGACTCAACAGCCTGTTGAAAGTCCAAATTTATAGGCATGGATACACAGTTACTAATGATCCGCGGATTGACCTGCGGTTCGGTGCAGGTTAGGGTTGAATATTGGGTGTCCATGGCGGGTATGTGTCGCACCTGACCCATACCCACCATGGACACCCAATATTCAACCCAAACCGCAGGTCAACCCATGGGTCATGCGGGTTGCAGGTCAACATGCACATCACTAACAGTTACTACTGGCCATTGCATTACACACAGTTGTTTCTCTGACTATATGACACAGGCACTTTCTGTACTGGAACGTCTGTTTCATCATTGTGAATATTTATTTGATAAAAGCGTAAATGCTGCAGAATTTTGCAATCTCACCTTATCAAAAGGGAGACCTTTTCATCAGGAATCCAGTTGCATATCTACTCCTCCGCTCTAATTTACTCTATCTCTGTTCTTATTATAGGGCAATGATTGAGAAATCATAGCCAGGACAGTGAATGTTATGTAGTCAAAGTGATTTGTTACAAACAGTTCACATGGCCTTTAGCCAAACTGCTACTAGTCATAATGGTTTAGTAACCAATTTATATAAGATAATCAATCATAACTGAAGGTGTTCCTCATTTTAAGAAACAAACAAAACAAAAAAACAACACTAATACTAATAGGTATATTAGCACATCGTCAGCGCTGGATCTTTTGTGGCCAAAATCAAACCAACCAATAAATGAAAATAGTTATACACCCATTTTAAGATGATAAAAGTGGAACCCCCACTGATCACCCTTACACAGGATTACAAGAACTTCCATCAGTGTGGAATACCTACATATCATGCGCTGAATTGGCAGAACATTACACTTTACTTAAGCATCCTACATTAAAGCTGCAAAAAAGGACACACAGTTTATGTAGCACATAAGAAATAGGATCTGTCCAATAGAATGGTGTTTTGTATGGCAAATCAATAATAACACCTCAATCTTGCTAATACAATCAACACCTAACTTCATGACATCCTTGCGGCTTACGATAAACAGATTAGGCCGACTGGAGCAACATTCCAGAGGATATATTAATGAAGAAAGTTCTTATTTACAAGTCATTCTGCATTGAGAAAATCAGTTGGATGACTGGTGAAACGTCTTCAAGGAAAAAAAAAAAATCTACCAGGGAGCTGTTATCTGGTTAACTTCCCAATGTTCTACTGATTGGCTGCTGGGGGGGAAGAGAGCACAGGGATATCCCTTCAACTTGCAGTACAGCAGTAAAGAGTGACTGAAGTTTATCAGAGC
>CM044447.1:109820540-109833589 GCA_024363595.1 Xenopus borealis | reverse complement strand
CATTTTACATGTTTTCCCATGACAGTATCCCTTTAAAGGTGAACCACCCCTTTACCAAGGCACCGATCAGTGTTCATTCCACTGAACTCTATTTAGACCACCATTATAATCAGACAAAGATCCGTTTATTTGACCACTACAAAGAGCAGATGAACCTATGTATGGCCCTCTTACCTAAGCAGTGCTATAGTCACCATCATGATCCAGAGTTAATTATGGCTGCCAGCAATGGTAATTACTTTGCTTATAGAGTAATCTCCCCAATAAAGTTCTACAGCACACACTTGCCAACTGTTAAAGGCACACATACCTGCAAACGACTGTAACTTATATTGCTACTAATATACACACCAAAACCATGTCCCTGCATAAAACAACCCATCACACCTCTATGTTAAGGAGACATATCCAATGAAACATCAGTACAGGTATGGGACATGTTATCCAGAATGCTCGGGACCTGGGGTATTCTGGATAAGGGATCTTTCCATAAATTGGATCTTCATACTTTAGGTCTACTAGAAAATAATGTAAACAATAAATAAACCCAACATACTGGTTTTGCTTCAAATAAGGATTAATTAGATCTTAGTTGGGATCAAATACCACCTGCTGTTTTACTATTACAGAGAAAAAGAAAATCTTAAAAAAAAATGTGGATTATTTGGATAAAATGGAGTTGGGCGCCTTTACGTAATTCGGAGCTTTCTGGATAACAGGTTTCCAGATAACAGGTCCCATACACGTAGCACAGAATCCTAGGAGGTGTTAACGATAGCCACACAGTAAAGCAGTCCTCATGTTCAGATCTGCGGCAAAATCTAACCAGACCTCTTGTATCATTTACTAACCAAATCTCTGTTATTTATGGGCATGCGCAACTATACAAATGAATCACAGGATGTGACTAGTCAATCCGAGGACAAGGCAATTTCCAGGTGGGGTCCTGCTGGCATTTTCTAACACACCCAGGCCCGGACTGGCAATCTGTGGGTTCTGGCAAATGCCAGATGGGCTGCTATAAGGTGCCATAGAAAGTCAGTATTTAGTGGGCTGGTGGGGGCTGTTTGGGTCTCTGTGTACCTGAAGTGCCTGGGCCTATTTTAATGCTCAATCCGGACCTGAACACACCGATATCATTTCTAGAAACACAGCTGCACAGAACAATTCATGCTCAGAAAGTTCAGAAATCAGGAAGTTTAAGAGTAAGATACATGGTCTACAGAGGAACTTTTTCCTATTCATGTCTCATGTATTTTCTTTCTCTGTCTACTGGCAGTGAGACGGCTGCGCTGGCTTTACATGACAGGGGAGGATGGAATTACTACAGGGGTGCCCAGACTGACACTCAACTCTCTCTCTACTATGGCCTTTTAAAGGGGCTGTTCACCTTTGAGTTAAATTTTAGTATGACGTAGAGAATGATATTCTGAGACAATTTGCAATTGGTTGTCATTTTTTTTTTTTAATAATTGTGGTTTATGACTAACTTCATCTCTCCAGTTTTCAATTTCAGCAGTCTGGTTGCTACAATCCAAATGATCTTAGTAACCATGCACTAATTTGAATAAGAGAATATGAATAGGAGAGGGGACTGAGTAGTAATAAAAAGTAGCAGTAGACTAAGGGTAGAGGCACATGGGCAGATTCTGGGAGATTAGTCGCCAAATCTCCTCTTCATCCGGGCGACAATCTCCCCGTCGGCAAGAATGTAAATTGCCAATGGGATGGCAAACAAACCGCTTTGTTTTCCTTGTGAGGAAACTTTGGAAAACAAAGCATTCCGAGTGCCATCCTGCTGGCGAATTAAATTCTTGGCAGTTTGGGGAGATTGTCGCCCTGAAAAAGAGGCGATTTGTTGCCGGGCGACTAATCTCCCCGAACTGCCCGTGTGCCTCTTCTATCGCTTCAGAGCATTTGTTTTTAGATGGGATCAGTGACCCCCTTTTAAAAAAAGCTGGAAAGAGTCAGGAGAAAAAGGCAAATAATTGAAAATAAATAAGACCAAATGAAAAGTTGCTTTGAATTGGCCATACTAGTTAACTTAAAGGTGAACTACCCCTTTAAGAGAGGGTGATGGGAGAGGTGTAGTTCAGCAGCAGGCAGGGTTGTGTGACTAGTACTAGTGTTCCCTTTGCAAAAACTAGGGAGAGTGAATTCCAAAAAATGCAGGAGACTTTATACTTCTTTGTCACTTTATTTCCTGACTACTCCCTACTGTCTCTATGGCCCTACGGTGGCCCCTAGGACAGCCAGTGCCATGTTCTAACCCAACTTACCTTGTACGTGCTCTCAGTGATCTTTGCCACGGCGTCTGCGTCCCGGGACATGGCTACGTCTCTCTCCCCCCCAACCCCAGGTAGATAACTCCGCTAATACTTCTCTCCCCAAGGGACACCTTGATCGTTAGCGTGCTTCCCTTGCCGGTCACTCAGCAGCACAACTGTCAGCCCAACACAACCTGCAGCGCCCGCCCTAGCACAGGAAGGTGTGGCTAGAGGGATCAGCGCCAAGAGCCGGGGAGGGACGCACCTGCGTGGAGAGGGCGGGGCTTGGGAGCGACAGAGAGGATGGGGCGGGGCCTCGAGACAACCTGGCACATAGTCGGGCACCTAAACAGGCACTGGGGCCCTGGAAACGCAGAAGACGTTGCTCCCCCAAAAGTTTATCTTGGGCAGTGGGCAGCCGAGAATGGGAGTGACTGAAATGTGTGCACAAAAATACCTCCTTTGGAAGTAAAAGTAGGGATAACATTTTTTTTAATCTTGTGGCTTGGCTAATTTCTTTGACCACGCCCATCCTCGTGACCACACCCCTAATTACCATGTTCATTTTACAAAATTTGGCAGGTTATGAAAGTTTGAAAATATGTTTCCTTAGTTACTTATTTTCTTATCTCAAATTTTTTACAAAGTGTCTTAGTTGCACCTGTTAGCTGTTCTGGGCTCTGGGCCAATAGCCGATTAAGTTAGAAACTTTGTTTCTTTTTCTGGCTGTTGGGTGCAGAGAAAAGAAGGACTGCAGGTTGAACTCTCAAAAGAGGGACTGTCCCTCCGAAAAAGGGACAGTTGCACAATGTGCATGTTATCACTGCACATATATATTAGCTAGGTGTTGTGGGAGCTGCAGTTGGTGCTGCGTGGGTAAGAAATAGCAGTATTCTGGGACAATGAAGGGGTTGTTTAAAGAGAATTCAACCCTCTTAGGCGCAAAAATCCTGTCCAGCGGAGTTCACAGATGCCATCTTCTCCCGAGTAGTGATGGGCGAATCTGCGAAATTCGCCCCCTGCGAATAAATTTGCAAAACGGCAGGAAAAATTTACCTGGCGATTGTCTCGTTTTGGACGCCAGCGTCAATTTTTCGACGCCGGCAATGTGACGAATGGCAATGTGACGAATCTCCCTGAATCTTCTCGTCTGGACTAGCCCTTAAAGTGTCAGATTAAAGCTGCCAATATTGGTCCTGCAGACTGATTCGGCAGCTTATCCGCCCATGTGTGGGGGCTCCCGACTGCTCCTCCTGATCTATATCAGGCCAAAAATTTGCCAGGTATCAATCCGGCAAGTTTAATTGTTTTCTGCAATCCTGGACCACATCAGAACCCCAAGGTCAAACGTTCAGATTCACCCGATATACAGTATCATATCGCCGAGTTGTTAATGGGCCTATGGCGTTAAGATCCGCTCATTTGGCTTTGCCAAATGAGCGGCTCTAATAGCATATGGCCACCTTTACAGAGCATTTGTTTTTTAGCTAGAGGTCAGCGACTGAAAGCTGAAAAGAGTCAGAAGAAAAATGCAACTAGTTAAAAAAAAACTATGACAAATAACAAAGAAGACCAATTGAACTTTCGGTATGGCTAATTGTAAGCAACTTTTCAAATTGGCCTTCATTATTTATTTTTTATAGTTTTTGAATGATTTTTCTTCTTCTGACTCTTTCCAGCTTTCAAATAGGGCCCACTGACCCCCATCTAAAAATGCAAATGCTCTGCAAGGCTACAAATGAATCGTTCGTGCTACTTGTTATTACTCTTCATATTATACTATTCATATTCCAGTCTCTCGTTGCATGGGTGTTAGGGTTATTTTAACCCTAGCAACCAAATTGCTGAAAACTCAAATTTGAGAGCTGATGAATTTAAAAAGCTAAATATGTCAAAAAAACCACAAATAAAAATAAAAAATGAAAACCAATTTCAAATTGTCTCAGAATATCACTCTCTGCATCGTTCCAAAAGATTATTTAAAGGGGCACTAACCCCTTTGAAATAGAATAAAACATGCATTAGCATTAGTTATTAGTGATAGGCCTATTCCACTGAGACTTGAGAAATCTCAGCAGAGAATACAGCCAGGGCGCTTCAATAATACTCCTGCTTAGTTAATCAATAAGACACCTCCCGTCAACATATAAAAGAAAACAATGCCCCTGCAATATAATGTAGCATTCTGCATCAATAACAGGAGATAAAATATGAAGATTCTGAAAATTTACAAGACAGAAACCAAAACTATCTGTCTGCCAGCGAACCACAAGTTTCTGGAAAGAAAGTTGACTTTGCAGTTTGTTGTTTATTGTATATTACACATATTTGCATGGTTTATATCTCTCAGGGACCTTTATTGATCCTCATATTTGCGTTTATTATCATGAGAAAAAACAGCCATCGTTGCTCTGCTTAGATTCCTCTTCTGAACGCTGATATAGAAACAGTGACATCCAGTGGCTATTTATTTCAGTGGTTAACCTTAATCAATTGGGAAATTCGTAACATTTGAATTAGAACAATAAATTGCACCGGTCACTTTATATAATTTTAAATACCTTTAAAGGAGACATATTGTGTAAAATATAAGAATGTACCAGTGCATTATATTCATTTAGATATAGAAGAATTGTGCTTAAAAAATTTGTGTTTTATCCCTCCCTTCTCTTCCACTTCCTGCTCCCTGAATTCCCAGGATGTGCAGGGGAGCCGGCGGCTCTCAGCTCACTGTACTGTAGGACAGGAACCAATCAGCAGCTAGCAGGACCTGATAGGGAACTGAAGCTTTCTGTGATTGTGCAACTGCAGGGCTGTGATTGGCTGTCCCCCTCCTACTGTGCTTCTGGCAGGGACCGTTAGGACACACCCACCCCTCATTTGAAACACAGACAGGGACCAGAGAACATCTATAGGGAGCTCTAATAAAGGGGCTATTTTTAAAGATAATATTAATTTCTAGCACCATGTAAAAGCAACACTATATATTACTGATTATTGCCTACAAAATTAGAGTTTTTTCATGTATCCCATATGTCTCCTTTAATCTTTTCAGTACTGAATCAACTGATATTTGGAATGTGCTACAATTGATTTTTTTGCTTACTGGTGAAACATTGTAACTAAACCAACTTATCAAGGTGTATATTTTCTTATAAACAAAGTTTCAATTAGGTAACCTTGATTACAAAGGTTACTGGTGTATCTAATTTAGTGGTGGTGAATGGGAAATAAGTAACAACCATCTCTGTTAGGGCCCTTACACACGAGCGTTTTTACCTGCGCTCCCCTGCGTTCCGTTTTTCTGCGTTCAGCCGCAGGGGAGCGCAGGTATAGACGCACTCAATTATTTTCAATGGGGCTGTACTCACACAAACGCATGTAGGCGCCAAACACAGGAAAAATGCAGCATGTTGCGTCTGAACTTGCGTCCGACGCTTACACGCGCCTCGTGGGTACAACCTCATTGAAAAGAATGAGGTGCGTCTAGACCTGCGCTCCCCTGTGGCTGAACGCAGCCAAACGCAGGGGAGCGCAGGTCCAAAACGCCCGTGTGTAAGGGCCCTTAGAAACAAATACCTGGGAAACAGCGGAATAACCATTTAGTGGATATTGGAGACATTTTATTTTTCAGTCAAAGACAAGGTTTTCTTTTTCTTCTTTTTTCTTTGTTTTTACCAGTTCACAATAATCCTTGAGTGTCTGATAAGTCTCTGTTTATTTTAATCAAATTTTTGAAAACCAAGTTTTTTTCTGAAAATAAAAATCCAGTGGCTATTTGTCCTGCATATTAATGGCTTTTGTTCTGGATGTATAAAAATAATGGACCAGGTTCATTTCATTCTTATAAAAACAAAGTAGAATTTTGATATACAGAGTGATATTCTAAGTCAGTTTTCAGTTGGTCTTTATTTTTTTTTATTGCTTGTGATTTTTTAATTATTTAACTTTTTTTGTTCAACTCTTCAGTTTAAAATTCCACCACCCATCTGGTTACTAGCTTCTAAATTACCATAGCAACCAAGCAGTGGTTTGAATGAGAGACTGGAATGTTAATAGGTGAGGGCCTCAATAGAAAACCTAACAATAACCATAGTCTTTTTGGATGCTGGGGTCAGAAAAGCTTTCAGAAGATTCAGAAGAAGGAAAATAATTCAAAATCTATGCAACTAAAAAAATTAAGACCAACTGAAATGTTTCTAAGAATTGGCCATTCCATACCATACTTAATTTAAAGGTGAACTACCCCTTTAATTAATCTTCATGCTGGGGTTCTAGAAATGTCTACAATGGAATAGCCATTCTTCCTAATGTAGGCCCTCAGACACTGCTCCTCTATGGGGATCAAACCTGCAGTTTGGCAGAAATGTTTCATCAATCCATAATATCCTGCTACCAGGAGGGAATATAGAAAGTATGTGTTAAAGTACAGGTATTTGACCTGTTATCCAGAATGCCTGGGACCTGGGGTTTTCCAGCTAACATATTTCTGTAATTTGGATGTTCATACCTGGTCTATTAAAAAAGCATGTAAACATTAGATAAAATAATTCCATGATAAAATAATCGGACTGTAAATGAATTATGATTGTAATAAATAGTAGTAGCTGATAGGAAAGATACCAAATCAGCAATAGCGAAACATTTGTTCGAGAAACATGAAGGGGAAAAAATGTATCACTTTTTGAATGGGAGTAATTAAGTTATAATCCAGTTATTTTATCATGGGATTAAATTATGATATTAATTATATTTTGAAGTACTTGCCTTTTCTCAATGCAATATTGGATTGAACAGTGGTGGTATGTAATGGTTAATGTTTTTATGGGTGGGTGTTTAAATGTGAGTGGGATGTTTAGTGAGATCATGTGATCACTTCTGAGGAAGTGGCGAAACACCAGGAAAACGCGTTAAGTGTATGATCCAACGCTTTGTATGCTGACCTGCTGGAAGCCTTTTAAATGGAATATTAGAGGAGAATTGAACCCCCCTTGATGTTAAATCCTTACATTTGCTACAAATGCACATGTACCAAAACACGGCTCCATTCATGAAGATAAGAAGATGGCAGCTGTGAGCTCCGCTCCGATCACTCTGCTTTTCTGATCTTTATTTCTGGAGGGAGAAGAATTCAGGGGTAAGACTGTTAGAGGGAGGCAGAGAGGGGGGCGAACAGAGGGGGCAGATGGGTACTTAACATTGAGGGGGGTTGAATTCTCCTTTAAAGCTGATAATTTATAACACTTCTCCTGATGCTCTGTGAGTTGGTCTTTATTGTTCAGTAGAACTGACTTGCACTTTGGTGTTTGTCCCTAGAAGAATCAGTATGTTTATGGTCAACATTATATCGTGCTGTGAAACTAAACAGAAGAAGAGCATGAAGATTATGAGTAAAAAGAAGATTAAACAAAAGAGAATGGGCAATTTACAAACTGAAAATGGAGTAAAGTTGAAAAGTAATGACTCATGGTAAAAGATACAGCCAAAGCCCATGCAAGAGGTCATTTTGATTAGGAAATGCCAGTGTAGTCCTGAGATGCCTTGAAGATTATTGTATAAATCAGTGGTGAAAGTGACGTTAATGAGAAATCAAAGACTAACGATAGCAGCTGGCTTCAGCATGGGCAAAATGGGAATTATTAGTCTGAGCCAAAGTGCAGCTTTATCCTGTAAATATTTGTACAAAGGGACAAGGCTCATTCTCTTCTTACTGTGGAAAGCTACAGCTATCACATCTTAAAGGAGTTGTTTTCCTATAAGTTAACTTTTAGTATGACACAGAGAGTGATAGTCTGAGACAATTGCCAATTGGTTTACATTTTTTATTATTTGTGGTTTTGGGGTTATTTAGCTTTTTATTCAGCAGCTCTCCAGTTAGAAATGTCAGCAATCTGGTTGCTAAGGTCCAAATTACCCTATCCTATGAATAAGAGAAGGTCTGAATAGAAAGATGAATAATAAAAAGTAGTAATTATAATTGTAGCCTTACAGATCAATTGTTCTTTAGATGGGGCCAGTGACCCCCGTTTGAAAGCTGGAATGAGTCAGAGGAAGAAGGAAAATAATTGAAAAACTATAATAAAGGGAAAAAGAAAACCAAATGAAAAGTTGCTTAGAACTATTCTATAAAATACTAAAAGGGGCGGTTCACCTTCTAAAACATTTTTCAGTTCAGTTATTTTCAGATTGTTCACTTTTTTTCAGTTGCTTGACATTTTTTTATTTTTTACTGTTATCTGTTCGCTTCTCTGGTGTTTGAGTCTGGCAGCTCAATAATTCAGGCGCAGTCTCTAAACTGTTACAATTTTGCAACATTTAGTTGATACATTTCTCAGCAGCATCTCTGGAGTATTAGCAACTATTGTATCAATTCTAACAGCTGAAACTCAGGATTCTGTTCAGCATGGACAAAGAAATGCATCAATATATGTATAATTTTTGAACAGTTTACAGGGTCAGCGACTCCCCCCCCCCCACCAGGGCTGCTTTAGAAGATGAAAATGACACTTTACACTTTAATGTTAGAAAAACAGTCACACATAACAGTTATTGGAAAAAGTCTTTATGTCAGGTGAACTCTCTGAAACCGACTGAAGTGAAAAAACAGACTTTTTAGTTAAACTTCAGCTTTTCGTTCTATTGCGCATGCCCAGCCTAATGAAGACAGAAGAAGATGTAAGTAGATCTCTCTGTGGTGCTCACTCGTATAACCCTGGGTCGGTGCAGATTTCTGCTGATAGGAGCATCGGCCTGGGGTTTCAGGTAGGTAGATAAAAGTAAAGCTGAACCTGGTTAGGGTGAGAAGGCTGTCTGCAAGTTTGGATATACAGTATGGCTCTGAACCATTAGGCTGTATCTGTGCTATAAACCAGCAGTTCTGGATGCATAGTTGGCCAAACGGACATAAAGGAGCGATTTACATGTCTCTGCCCATGATGCATTATGGGAGAAATCAAACTCTCATTTTTGATATCTAGGCAGTGCTATGTGTATGGCGTGAGACAAGTAAATACCCTCTGATTTCAGAAGGCTTCACTTTGCAGGTAGGTAGATACAATCATTTTTATGTGCCTAGCGTTTGGCACCCCCAAGTGCCTCCAGCCTTACCTTCTCCTTTAAATGCTGTTGTTAGATTATGTGGAATATGCTGGCACTTTATTAATAAACAATAGTTAAAATAATTTCTACCATAGGCCTATATTATATCTACTTAAGTTGTACCTAATTCTTGCCAAGCAGGATTTCATATGCAGTAATTGCCTAAATTAACTCCTATATTTTATTTGCCATTATCAGTGGCAGTAGGTTTATTTGAGTAATGACTGGCTAATAAGTCAGGATTTGGAGTTTGAGAGGTTACTCAGCCCATTATTATTTTTATTATTATTAATATTGCTTTGTTAAACTGTATTACTTCCCTAGACAGTTGTCTTGCTTTTTAACCCATGTACACATGAGCTTACTTTACAAGAGGATTTGGTATTTGAATCTGTAAAGCACAGATCTGTAGTATGAATACAGTTATTACGAACTAATGGCGTGTGTCTGAATGACAAAGGCAAGGTGGGGTAGGCAGGGCAGCAGAAGGGAATGCCGCTTTTTGAAGGACAGGGCTCTCTTGTTTCTTAAGCTGTGTGACGTGCCTCAATAGGGAGGAGGCAGCAGAAAAGAGCCTCTGGTTACGTACAGCTTCACATGCTTTCGACACACAGGTTCATTCGTCATCAATGTAACTGTAACAGATACAGAGACCATGAATCACTTGTTCCTAAAGATGACTAAAGTCCTACAGAAATATTTGCACATTATAATTAAATGCAAAAGTCTCAGAGCCCTGGTGGCTAAAAACATTCTGCTGGAAACATTTACACTTTTTACAAATAAAGAGATACAGGTATTGAACCTGTTATTCAGAATGCTTGGGACCTGAGGTTTTCCTGATAAAGGATATTTTTGTGATTTGGATCTTCCCACCATAATCCTAGTTTGAAACAAGTACAGGTATGGGTATTATCCAGAATGCTAGGGACCTTTAGTTTTCTGGATACCCCATCTTTCTGTTAGTAGCTTAAGTCTACTAGAAAATCATGTAAACATTAAATAAACCCAATAGGCTGGTTTTGCTTCCAATAAGGATTCATTAAATAATTTGGATCAAGTACAAGGTACTGTTTTATTATCACAGAGAGAAAGGAAATCATTTTTAAAATATTTGGATTAAATTGAGCCTGTGGGAGACAGCTTTCCTGTAATTCTGAGCTTGTGGACAACATGTTTTCGAATAATAGATCACATACCTGTATTGCACATGTCCTGTCTGTCCCAATTGTTCCCTAGGTGGTACAGTGGAAATGCCCAGCTGACAAGCAACATGATCATGACATAAAAATATTACTTGAGGGAAAACGTATAAACCATTAAAAAAAAAAAAAAACTATAAGAAAACAAAATGAACACTTAGTTAATTCTCACTACAGCCTTAGATATGACAGTTGCCCTTTAAGATTGGCTTGTAGGCCAAACCCAGATCCAGTGTTACCAGAAATGCAAGAAACATGCCAATAAACATCTCATTTACTTTTGCTACCAAGGGCCCGTCCTTCATTGTATTTTTAAAAATAGATCTGAAGAGGAAGCTGGAAAATTACAGAAGTACTACAACAGCGAATGACTTACAGCAAAGCACCTGCAATAAATAGTGAAAAGGCTTGGCCAAATACTCGGCCAAATAAGCTTTAAATAGAGTTCACCTTCCTGAGCTGGAAGGGGACATTGTTTTCGGGTGTAAGTGAAAGACATAGAAGGCCTTGCACAGGTAGAGGGGAGGCAAATTCTGATATATATATAGCCATTCTCAGTATTTTTTGGGGCTCAGTTACACTCGTTCTTCTGGTGTTGAGCAACCCCAACAAATATCTTCAAGCTGTGCTTTTAGTAGTTTCTAAAGGGACTTTAGTTTTCACCCCCCCAGTATAAGGAACCACAGCTTTCTATAGAGCCCAACAAAGCTGTAATATTGGGAAGGCATTGGGCGTTTTGTGAAAATAAGGTAGTGAGGATCCCAGGCTGCTCTGTTGCAAGGTGTGTCTGGGTTGAGAAAGGTAAAAGGCAGGGGAGATGTTAAGCAGCAGATAATTGTTAGTGCTGAGTGTAAATCTGTGAATTACCTAAGACACGGCCAGGAGATACACAGATGAAAGTAGAACTAGTTCTGCAAGACAAACGCATGACTGAACTGTTGTGAATACCTGGAACAGACACAAAAAACTTAATTTGAATTTGATCAGATTTGACACAAGGCTATATATATATACCTGCTGAGAGACATATAGACAATCACAGTTTTATGAGGGAATGCAATATAATTATTAGGCAATTAAATATATATATATATAAATAATTGCAGAATGGGTGGCACTCCACTTCCCAACTTTACCCAGTTGCACGGTTAAAGTTATATGGCTATACATACTTTACGAAAAATATATTGTTTCACTTCTCAAAATAACCCGGTGTTGCTGGTTCTCTTTGAAATTATATAGTGAATAAAGTACCCCTTATTGTAAAATATAAGGATGTTCTAGCCACTGAGGTCGAGTGATTTTATACAGGTCATGGAACTCCGAGGTTACTTATTTTTCCTCATATCATAATATCCTCATATTTTCCAACAAGAGGTACTTAATTTATTATAATACACAAGTTTTAGTGAGTTGTGTAACAGAACTGACATCACTACTCACCGTTTATAACTGATAACATCACTAGTCACTGTTTTTAAGGATATAATTAAAATATTCACGGCATAATACACAAAAGCCGTGAATATCTTGTAAATGATATCCTTATAAACGGTGAGTTGTGATGTCATCAGTTATAAACACTGAGTAGTGATGTCAGTTCTGTTACACGACTCATTATAACTTCTGTCACATGCCTCACTGAAACTTGTTTATTATAATAACAAATGTACCCCCTGTTGCAAAATATGAGGATATTACAAGTTACCTCTGAGTTCCATGACTTGTATAAAAACACTCGGCCTTCAGCCTTGTGTTTTTATATGGTCATGAAACTCCTCTGTAACTTATAATAGCCATATAATTTACAAGAGGGGGTACTTTATTCACTATATAAATCATATCCTTATAATACAGAAGAGCCTTCAACTCAAGTATTTATATGGTTACGGAACTCCTTGGTAACTTTTAATATCCATATATTTTACAAGGGGGTACTTTATTCACTTTATAAGCGGTGCCTGGTGATGTCATCAGTTATGATCAGTTCTTAGTGATGTCATTTTTGTCACATGACTCACTGAAACTTATGCATAGTAATGAAGAAATATCAGGATAGTAATCATCACCTGGCCATTCCATGAGCTGTCTGTGGTTTGGTTCTCTTCTGTGACTTATAATATCCTTATTTTATAATAGGGGGTACATTATTCACTGTGTAAATGGTGCTTAGCATCCTTGGTTATAATCAGTACCTAATGATGTAATTTTTGATCTGTGACTCATTAAAAGCTGTGTATAGTAGGAAATAAGATACCCCCCTGCTTTAAATATTTAGGCAATGATTGTAAAATTTTGCAATATTAAAAATCAATGAGGAGTTTTTTTTTAATATGTATTTACTTTTATATCTAAATGTTGCTGCACTTTGCTTCCTTATCTCAGTACAAGCAACAGCAGACCAGTTGTGCCTGTTATATCTTCCATTTTTTGACCCCTACTACATATTCAACAGATATCTTTTAACTAAAGGTGACCATAC
>CM044447.1:109800050-109811110 GCA_024363595.1 Xenopus borealis | reverse complement strand
AAGGAGACAGGTATATAGCAAAAAGAATAAAGGTAATATAGTGTAGTATGTTGTATTTACACAGTCCACAGTAAAGGCAACGCTGGCCATGGTCGGATCTTCAAATACCGGACTTTTGCTTAAAACTCAAGCGGACTAATAGAAGGGAGACTCAATATGCCTAAATATTCTTCACACCTGTGATATTTGTTAATCTGATTGGATGCCCCAGTATCCATTGGAAGGACCTACTGGTGTATAAAGTATCAGAGAGTTATTATTGCTTCTCTCCTTATCTTTCCGTAATTTGAATCTCCATATCTTAAGTCTACTAGACAATCTTGTAAACATTAAACACAATCGACTAATCACATCAAGTACATGGTACCGTTTTATTATAAAAGAGAAATGAGGATTATTTGTATAAAGTGGAGCCTTTCTGAAATCCAGAGCTTTCTGCATAACGGGTTTTACGGATAACAGATCCCATACCTGTAATATTTCGCTATCTCCAGGACCCCGTGCCACTTTTTTTCAGAGCTAGATACTAAATGTATGATTAAAAAAAAAGAATTTGCAAATGTGTATTCCTGTTATTTAATATAGTTGTTTGTAGTTCACCAGCAACTCAAGAGTCACAAGTTGGCTCTCGCTAACAGACAACAGAGGCCACTCACCCTCAAAGTGGACACTTGTTATGCACAATGCTCGGATTTTTCTTTGAGACCATGATGGGGTTAAACCCAATGGATTCCAAGCTAGCGTGCTTCATGTGTATTAGCAGTTCATGGCGTGAGCACAGTTTCCTTTTCAGTGCTGTAGAAAACACCTGAGACTTCTACAATTCTCAGTGGTAAGGAAGGAAGTTGCTAAGAACTTCACAGGCGATATCCATCCTTTGTGCCTACAATGGCTCTGGTTACCAAGTGCATCAACTACTAAGGGACATTACCAACTTGGTCCATCTCGTGAACTCATTAGGAAATGTATTCTAATTAGCTGGAAGTCTTTAATATTGCTTTGAATCTCTCTCATGTGTAGAATCTAGTAGTGACAAGTGTAAATAAACTGGACTTGTTTCCCCACTTCATCAGTTCAAATACAGGTAGAAAAAAAGAAAATAAGTCAAAACACTGGGGGGAAACCAGGGTCAGACTGGGCCAGTAGGACACTGGGGGGAAAAACCCTATTAGCCCTGGATTTTGTTGACCCAGACCCACCACACATGGATGATAAGGAATGACCTTGGCCTGTTCTCAACCTGCTGGTTTGCAGGTTGGTTTAACCTGTATGTTATACAATTTCTTATCTGTAGCACCTTTTCAATTGGTCTTCATTGTTAATTTTATTAGGGATGCACTGAATCCATATTTCCAAACTTTAAGAAGCATGAATCTATTGGATTATAGGATAAGGTTACCACTTTCCATGGTGGGTCCAGGAGCTCATGCCCCAGACCTTCAGCAAAGGGGAGTAATACAATTCAATTCAATTGTAGGCAGGCACAACTCCAGAACACCAAAATCAAAAAGTCAGCAGAATCCAGGGCTTCTTCTTTTTGATTTTGGTGTTTTCCAGGGTCGGGTCTGCCTACAATCGAGTTTTTATGCCCCAAATCCACTGTTAGGATTTGGGCAAATCCTGAATCCTTTGTCAAAGATTCGGCCTAAAACCAAACCTGAACCCTAATTTGCATTTAAATTAGTGGAATGAGGGGGATGGAGAGTAAAAAAGAGTAAAACACTTGACTTTTTTTCTTTACGTGACGAAAAGGCACCAGATTTTTTGGAATAGGGCTCGGTTTGACCAGACATTGGGATTCTGCTGAAACTGAATCCAGTTAAAAACAGACAGAATCTTGGCCAAATCCTGTATTCAGTGAATCCCAAAATTTGATATAGTTTTTATATGATTTGCCTTATTCTGCTGAATCTTTCCAGCTTTCAAATGTACAGAAAGGTCCCAGAGGATGAACTTGTAACTCACCAAATGTTGGAAGAGGCTCAAGTGCACCGCCCTGAGCCTTCATTCAGCTGAGGGTGCAGATGAAACAGTGTTAGTATAGAGCAGGCACTCAATGGGCAGTTTTCCACAGAAGTATTAAAATCCAAAACTAGTTTATTTAGATAGTTTATTTAGATTAAAGAGGTAGCCTTGTGTGTTTCTTGTTCTAAAAACACTTAATTATAGGCAGGCACTGTCCCAAATGTTTGCACATATCAGCAAATGGCAGAAAAGCAGGTGTAACTTACATTAGGGGTGGCACAGCAGTTGTAGGTGGGCATCTACTTGCATGGCCCCTAGCAGCTTGCCACTCATGTTGGAGCTCCTGGAATGCAAGGTGCATCTGGAGCCCTGTAACACCTGCTAACAGAAGTCAAATAAGGATTCTTTGATTTAAGGCCTCAGATACACAAGGATTTAAGTCCCTACTTGTAATGCCTGCCGTCAAACGTCAGCGCATAAATACTGGCACATGTCAAGTCGAACGCCCATGCCGTAATGGACGGCCTAAGGCCCCATCACCTTGAAAATGTCTATCTTGGAAGCTAAGCAGGGTCAGGCCTGGTTAGTACCTGGATGGAAGACCACCTGGGAATACCAGGTGTTGTAGGTTTTTTTTATACCAGTATACTTAGGTGTTATGACATCTAATTTGTGCGCCTAGCTTCCTATTGGTTCCTGATGTGTCTGTCCATCCTCAGACTCCTGATTGGTTCCTGGTCCCTTAAATACCTTCCTCTTCCTCCTCACATTGCCCAAGCTGGCTTCTGTTTCCACAGTTCCTGCTCAAGCCCTGCCTGACATCTGATTCCTGGTTTTCGACTCCTGGCCTGTTTTTTGACCTCTGATCCTCTGCTGCCTGCACCGGTACTCTTTTGCCTGTTTCGACTTTGCTTCTGTTTCAATCCTTGATGGTACCTTGATCTCGGCTATTCCCTGCTCCTTTGCCTTCTCCGCCGCAGAAAGCCCGGGGCCCCAAAAGGGCGTCGGTGAAGACCGGAGCCGTAAAGGAGTATCCGTGTCCACCAGTCTTCCTTGCACCAGTGGCTCTCCTTCGGGATCCAAGCTATCCATAGGATTCAAGGTAACAGATTGTTACACTACTGTTCCCTTGATTTAAGTCCTTGTTGTTCCCTTGATTTAAAGGAATTGTTCAGTATAAAATAAAAACTGGGTAAATAGATGGGATGTGCAACATAAAAAATGTTTCTAATATAGTTAGTTAGCCAAAAATGTAATGTATAAAGGCTGGAGTGAATGGATGTCTAATATAATAGAACACCTTGCCTGCTTTTCAGTTCTCTTGGTTTTCATAGATTGGTTACCAGGCAGTAAACAGAGACCTGAGGGGGGCCACATGGATCACAACTGTTGCTTTTGAATCTGAGCTGAATGCTGAGGATCAATTACAGACTCACTGAACAGTTATGTCCCATGTGGAGCCCCTTAAAGTCACTGACTAACTCAGAGTTAGAGAACTGAAAAGCAGGAAGTAGTGTTCTGGCTATTTTGTTACACATCCAGTTACTCCAGCCTTTTTACATTATTATTTTTGGCTAACTGTATAGAATTTTTTTTAATTTTACACAGCCTATCTATTTATCCAGTTTTTATTTTTACATTTAACTGTTCTTTTAAGGCCTCACAGGTACCTTGATTACAACGCTACGAAATATGTTGGTACTACATAAATACATAATGTTCATAATAATAATAATTTAAAGTACAAGGAAAGGTAAAAAATAAAATCCCATTTTTACTTTCTTTAATGAAAGAAGAAACCTATCTCCAATATTCTTTGATAAAAAAAATGTGTACTGTTTTTATAAGAAACCTGACCGTATGCAGTGAAATTCTCCCTTCATTTACTGCTGTGGGTAGGAATTGTCAGAGGGTCCCTTAATGCTGGGCAGGGAAATAATCATACTCATGAACAGCAGGGGGAGCCCTCGCCTTACTTCCCAGCCATGCAGAACTCCAGCAGCTTTGTTTCCCTTTAGAGCAGTCGCCAACTGTTCAGAGATTTGTATTGGATTTTATTTTTGCCTTTACATCCCCTTTACTGTTTCCAACTCCAGCTGCAGGGACAAAGATCATGGAGCCAGATTTAAACAGATAAACTGGGATTCTATTTGGAGGATTATTTTGCTGCAGTCACTGGTTCTGCAGAGTTGGAGAAACTTTGTATTAAACAATACATAAACAATAAAATCTACATTAGATTACATGACAACACAGGACCCAGTGCAGTCTGTATATTCTGATGATCCATAAGCAGCTAAGACCACACTGAGCATGTGCACAGTCTTGGTCTTGCAAAGATGTATAACAAAGTTACAAGATGACAGCCCCCTGTGGCCAACTTTGAAAGCATAACTTTGATTTGTTTGATTAGACTTTGTTGTACAGTCCATGTTAATGTTTAATATACAAAATACAGCATTTCTAGCCTTATTCTATTTTACACTTTTCTTGTCCTTTAAGGTTGCTACCTTTGACCTATGTAGGATAGCTGGTGGTGCTTGGCAAGAGTGAATGTTTTTTTATAAACACTGACTCCTACGAGCATCTTTTTGTAAATGAATCTACTCTTTGATTGTCTTACAAAGCGAATAACATACAAAGACATTAAATGGCTACTAAACCTACACTACAAGCCAATCCAATATCAAAGTGCAATCCAAAGTTGTTTTTATAGGTTTATTTATACTGCACACACAAGTGTCAACTGGAAGTGAGAAAGAAAAGCCTGAATACATTTTTGCATTTGGTTTATTAAATAGCCATAGATAGCACAAACATTAGGTAAATACTGTTGGTTTTTTAATCTGCTTACAATATACTCTCTCTCAATGTCAATATACCTCTCTCCTTGGATAATTTCTATCTATTCATTTATATCTATTCATTTACAAGTCACATTCTTTATCATGCATGCCCTTTGAGATGAAAAAAATCTAATCAAGTACAGATAAATAGTATACATACTTAAGGAATTCTTTTCTTTGTATTTATAATAACGTTATTTTATCAGAAGGCTCAGTCTTCTCCAGCTGAATCTACGGGAAAAGCTGTTGTCCTAATATCATAGAATCTACATTACACAGGGTCAAACAGAAAGAAACTATTCCTGGCAGTGGGAGGATAAAACCTGCTTGTAATACACTGATGTGATTACAGATGGAAACCATCCTGAATATTTTCTCCTTTAGACCTTGCAAGTTGGGTAACCACAATCTGCATAATACACAACACAAAGACTCGAGCGCTTCAACCTCGTCTGCCAATTATTTTAAACACACATTCTGCATACAAATGTTAAATGTATTGGGCTATTTAAAGAACAAGTAAACTTTTTTTTTTCTATCTCTAAATTTGATCTAAACAGCCCCTCAAATTAATGTACCTTAGTCCCTGCTGCAAGTCTGCTCTGGTTTCTGTGTTATCAGCAGCTTGTTTCACCTTCTTCCTGGTGCAGAGTGAAGCCCAGCCCCTTAGCTTTCTGAGCTGACCTTATATCTTGGACTAGTCCAGGAGATCATTTGCATACTATGACATAGCAGAGAGCAGTGTGTGTAGCAGCTTTTGCTTGGGGAAACTAGCTTACTAATGAAACACTGGCTCCCTCTTCCTCTCTATTGTGGAACAGCAGCAAATGGACTGCTCAGTAAACTAAGGGGCTGGGCTTCACTCTGCACCAGGAAGAAGGGAAACAAGCTGCTGATAACACAGAAACCAGAGCAGACTTGCAGCAGGGACTAAGGTACATTAATCTGGGGGGCTGTTTTGAGCAAATTTACAGAAAGAAAAAGAAAAACATTTACTTTTCCTTTAAATGCCAATTTTCAATCCAATTAAAATAATGCAAGGCAGTTCCCCAATGGCTCACCAAATCGGCAATGGGGCTACAATCTACAAAAAACAATGTAAACTGTTGTGTAGTTGGGTGAAATTGTTGTATAGTTAGATGAAACAAGACAATTGGTTTCTTATTTTGGCACTTGATCTTTTCATCTAATATTGATTTCATATGACTGGCATTTTTTGTTATGGATATGGACTGGTCCTCCACCCACATCCTTCTGATTGTCTGTTGTCCATCAAATACCTCTTGCTCCTCTGATGTTATTCTTATAGATGATGTTGATAATGAAAGGTATAACATTTCCTTATGCGCCACAAACTTGTCACCTTCACTTGGCTTGTACTAGAACATCCAAAGGAAAAGGATATGTCAAGGCTCCAGTAAATCGCGAGCTAGGAGCGCTGGTTTCATTTAGGAGTTTCGATCAAGTGGTACTAGAACATGAAATGAGTTTAGAGTGTTTCCCCTTTAGATTGTAAGCTCTTTTGAACAGGGCCTTCCTCACCTTTTGTAACAGTACTGGTCGTTATGTTTGAAACTCTGTATGTTCTATATCTGTAATTCATGTGATTTCTTTGCATAAACACAATTTTATGAAAAGCCCTGCAATATGTTGGCTCTTTAAAAAAACATAATAATAATAATTTGATTTGGAATCTGGAATCCTGAAAAAGGGGTGGATTCAACTGAATACCAAACCTAATGCTGGATTCAGCATTCAGCTCATCCCTAATTTGTATGCACTCTAACATACTAGGGAAACTCAAGATGGACGATATTTTTAGACACTGTTACTCTATCTGCTATTTAAAATAAAAAAGATAACAACTATGCAACCTGTACTGTATATGTCTTCGGGATAATGAGTGACACAGACCAGAGTTTTACACACTGATACCCTGGTGACAATTTACACTGATCATGAAGAGTTTGGCAAATAATAATGTATCATATTCCAGCTCCTTGCTATTGATTGTCTGTGAAAGTTCACATTCATCTAGGTCATGGTATGCTGTACGATAATGGATCGCTCCACCTGGTTATAATTCACCAATTGTAGGTGCTGGGTGCTTTAACTGGAAGGCCCTTCCCTTGCACAGGGTCACACATCCATATGAAGAAAAATCCAGAAGCACACCAATATTGACTTAGTGAAGTCAGTGATTTATTAAGCCCATATATATCTGAAAAACCGACTTCATCTAGGTCATGGTATATCATAATCATACGTCAAATCAACTGGACCCCACTCCAACAAGTCACTCCTCTGTTCCTGATGTCCCTTTTGAACAGTTTTGCCAGGATCAAAGATGGTAAGCCCTACAGGAGAAATTCTGCTTGTCATTAAAGTAAAATTCTATCAGTGTATATAATGGCTCCTTAGCAATCTTAGCAGTGTCTAAAATGCCTATTAACTGTATTTGAATGTTGTGAAGGCAAAGCTCACCTACACATAAGAAGCGTCTTCTACAAACTGATTTTAGGTGGGACCTCAAACCGCTGCCAATGGCTAAGTTCTCATTTCGCCAGAGTCCTGTAACGGGTGGTGCAGCCTATTAATGAGTTCTGAATCAAAGACTGAGGATTAATGAGGAGAAGGAAACTTACACCCCTCACTGCTGCCCACCAGGCTGCTTCTATTTATTAAGCAGCTGCAGGCAGTTTGCTAAATACTAAAGGAACAGACTTTATTTGAAGGCTCTGTCCCTTCAACACAGTGTTGAACAAAATAATTGTCCCTCCATCCTTTTTCATGTAGGATGATGGCTGCATCCTGGTTTGAATCCGTGCGAGACCAGGGCAATAAGCATTCACTGAATATCTTTTGATGAGTCATAATACAGACAAAATAAAAGATGAAATGCTTTTTTTGGTGGACCTTTGATCAAGACTCTTCAGCATTTAGTGTAATATCTACCAGCTACACGCAAATACACTCAGCCGAGCTGCAGTTTGTACAAAGTCAATATCCCCAGCCTCTAATTGCTGGAATGAATCCATGTAGATGTGCATTGCTTCCCATCAAACACATTGCTTTTTCCTCATTGTGCACAGAAAGTGCCCAGATAGGACAGGACGTGAGCTCAGATCCGTACCTTTGCTACAGATGGATGGCAGATAAACAATAAAACAACAGATATGCACTGCGAGAATGACTCTGTTTCTCCTTTGTCTGATGCATTAAATGAAACGTAACGCTGATATTTCATGCTTTCCCACTCCTGACTGCTGAGCTTATTTCGAGCAGCCGAGGGAGGTAGCATAACCAGAATAGATATAGAAAAGTGCTGGAGGGAAAAATACTGGAGAACAAAATCTTTTAGTTAGTTAAGAAATTAGGTTCTTGGACCCCAGAAATATAAATGTGGGGTCCCACAGAGCTATAGCTGTAGGCATATGGAAACTAAAGAAAGTATATTTTAGCCCAGGATTTCAAGATGCCCTGCCCCTAGGCCAGGCCCGTACTGGCAATCTGTGCTAGAGGGGCTGCTGTAAGGTCCAAAAGACAGTCACTATTTAATGGGTTGGTGGAGGACTATTTGGGCCTCTATGTATGTGGAATGCCAGGGCCTATTTTGACTCCCAGTCCAGACCTGCCCTAGGCCCCCACCCAACACCCCTGTTCGCCCCCATGCTTGCACCCAACCCCCCTTTCGCACTTCACATCAATCTGCTTCGCCCACTGACTCTGCTTCCTTGGGCCCATTGGGATCTCTTCCACCGGGGACTGGGTGGGCAGGAGATTCAAACCATAGTCAAAATCTTATCTCCTGCTTAGTCCCAGTAGTGATGCTGTCACCCCCCTTCCCAGTTTTTACCACCCTAGGCTCAGACCTAGGCCTGATTTTCCCATGTATACATGCTTCTCTTGAGGGATAGGGTTGTAGCGTTTGGTTTATTGAGTTGATGTAGTAGGCAAGTGGTAGAGTCCTGCGCGGGTCAATTTTTTGTGACCCGTACCTGCAATCTGCAACCCAGACCCGCAACCTGCATTCTTACCTGCCTCGACCTGCTACACAACCCGACCCACAAGTACCTTATCCGCAACCCGCTGACCATCAAGAATCACCTTGCTGACACTCTCAAACGTGTGTGTCTCTGAATGATATTTGAGGATGGGTAGCTGGTGAGTTGTGGGGTGTCTATTTGAATCTCCCATCCTTCACTATTACAGCTTTGCTGAACACAGGCAGTATTCATTGGGGAACACAGGTCTGTGCACTCTGTTTGGAGGACAGAATCTTCAGGCAATTTATGAAAGGTGTAGAGGGAAGGGGGAGCACTGTGGAACAGTTTTATCTTAAGGCAGGACAGTGTAAGGGCAAGGGCACACCATGTGGATTGTAAGCTAGGAGGAAAGTGGATTCACTCTTAAAGGAGAAGGAAAGCTACTGAGGTAGTTTATTACCAATAAATTAGCCACAATAGTGCAAGCTAGAACACCATATTTATTCTATGGAATTCATTTCCATACCTGAATAAACAGTAATAGAAGGTCTCTGTTTGTTTGGGATAATGGCTGCCATATTAGCTTGCCGTGACATCACTTCCTGCCTGAGTTTCTCCCTGCTCACTATAGCTCAGATTACAGCAGGCAGGGGAGGAGGAAATGGAGGAAAAAACGAGCAAACTAAGCACATCCCTGTAGCCTAGTTTGTGGGAAGCTAAACAAAGCAGAAAGCTGCACAAAAATCTGAATGTATTTTCTCTCCAATCTCCACTCCACGAAGCTCCCCACAGGCAATCGCGTAACGTGAGTGCTAACGTTGAGGAATATGCTCATCTTAGTGAATTTGCGAATTTACGATCCTTCTTCAATGCGCAACTTCGCCTGGCGTAAGGGTGCGAAGTTGCGCAAGTCTATCTACTTCGCTAGCGAAGCTGCGAAATGACGTCACGCTGGCGAATTAGCGCTAGCCTTAGACGCTTTGCTTTAGTGAATTTGCCCCTAAAACTGATGTGTTTATATGATCACCCAATGTCCTATTCTGATCAGCCCAAATACTCCAACCTGCCTGAAATTCAGTCCTTTTTTTAGAAATTGTGCCTCTCCTTGATCATTGAGATCACAATCAGAATAAAATATATTGGCTGACTTAGAACACTAAAGGGGTAGGGTAATAACAGGGACAAAGTCTGAATCAGGCCATGGTACCTATAGAAACCAATCAGATGTTTGCTTGCAAACAGTAAGGGGTTATTGGGACCCAGTGTACAGGGGAAGGAGCACAGAGACTTAACATTCAAAGGGAATAAAAAGTACTGCATTTCATTCTAAACAATGTGAAACGCTTCGTAATGTAGTCTAGTTCTGGAACGTCACAACTTTAACCGCTATTGGCTCTCTTTTATACTATATAAATACATGTAATCTGAACCTGTTATGTAACTAAATATAACAGATGAATTTTAAAACCTGTGTGAAAAACAAACTGAATAATTATTATGGGAGTAATTATATAACAACAGCACCTCATTAATAAGCCAAAAACACTATATAACTTGCACACTGACTGCTCCTTATGAATAAAAAAAAAGCCTTTTTATGTTTCCTTTTCTAGTTCCAATTTGCAATATAACTCAGCCATGGCCTATTACCCTAGCTGAGTGCACAGAAAGCATATAACATACTGAGCGCAAGCATTTAGCGGGATATTTTTGAATGCAAAATAGATTTAAAATGAGTTTGAAAAAGATGTCTCAGACCAAAGGCTATTACATTTGTTAATGCCACAAAGGAATAACAGTGGGATAATTGGATAACATTCTCTCACCCCAACGGAGTTAAAGCCTCACGCTTCAGAAATTACTGGATTAGTTTCAAATGAATATATTCACCTGTTAAAAGTCAATTTTTTTCCCTTTTGTCATAGCCTAGCCTGGATGCTTGCTAGCGTTGGTTACACTGTGCAGTAATGGTCTGATGATAAAAAGAGATGCTTTATCCAGTGGGGGAATAATTTTACTGGTGTACCCTCTAGCTTCTGCTCCAGGACTAAATAAATTCAGAAAAACGCAGTCTCTGCACCTCCGCACATGTTCCAGGAGTTAGAAATTCTTTGGCCACTGCCCTTCATTCACCAATCACTCAGTGTAGGTATCGAAGTCTCAAACACATTAGAGGAAATCTCTTTCTCTGTGCAACTTTTTAAGCCTTTTTAAATCCTGGTCTGCATCTATACTCTAAACGAATTATATATATATATATATA
>CM044447.1:109785452-109795548 GCA_024363595.1 Xenopus borealis | reverse complement strand
AAAAAAGTGTTTGGAAGGTGGTTAATGTTAACCAGAGTGATTAAAGGAAAAAATCCACCTTTAAATAATAATGTATCACGTTATAGAGGGGTTTATTCCTAGCAACTTTTCTGGGCCCAAATCAACCCTGATTTTGAGTGTCAATGACACTGCTCATGCTCAGTGTCCTCCATGCAGCTGCTGAGAAGCTAACATTAGGGGTCATCCTAAATCATCATGCACAGGTTTCCTAGAGGCCATATAAGGTGAATCTGAATAAAACACTAATTAGCCTTTTGTGACTTCAATGTATAAACAGTATTTTGTGAGTCAGTCCCTATGTCCAGAGAGCTGCCAGCCCCCTGGAGCATGTACCATGAATAAGTAGAAAAAAAGATGGGTAGCTTCTGGGGGCATATTTTAATTCACAGATCTGGGCTGTGAGCATTTCTAGCCTACTTCTTTGTTAAAGGGATACTGTCATGGGAAAACATGTTTTTTAAGCATTAGTTAATAGTGCAGAATTCTGTACTTAAATCTATTTTTAAAAACGGCAAACTGATTTTGTATATTTAATTTTGAAATCTGACATGCTGCTATACATATTGTCCATTTCCCAACTGCCACCAGTCATGTGACTTCTGCTCTGCTAAACTTCAGTCACTCTTTACTGCTGTAAGTTGGAGTGATATCACCCCCTCCCTTCCCTCACCCCTCCCAGCAGCCTAACAACAGAACAATGGGTAGGTAACCAGATAACCGCTTCCTGACACAAGATAACAGATGCCTGGTAGATATAAGAACAGCACTCGATAGTAAAAATCCAGGTCCCACTGTGACTCAATTACACTGAGTAGGAGTAATAATAGCCTGTCAGAAAACAGATTCAACCAACAGTCCAGGTTTGTTACTGAAATGTTCCGACTTTCTCTTTGATGTCTCGCAATAAACAGCCAGAAAAAGATACAAAGTTTTTAACTTAATTTGCTTTTGGCAGAGAGCCAGGAATATGTGGCAGGTGCACTCAGATACATTTGTTACAGTTTAAAAGAAGTAAAGAAAAACAACAGCCTGCCAGAAAGCAGTTCCCCCGTAAAGTGCCGGCACAAGTCACATGACCAGGGGCAGCTGGGAAATTGACAAAATGGCTAGCCTCATGTCAGATTTCAAAACTGAATATAAAAAAATCTGTTTGCTCTTTTGAGAAATGGATTTCAGTGCTGAATTCTGCTGGAGCAGCACTATTAACTGATGTGTTTTGAAAAAAAAAAAAAAACCTTAACCCTGGTCTTTGCCAGGACATGCCAACTCACTTGTGCTAAACAGATTTCATGTGTAAATGCCAGAAATACAGTTAACCGGGCAACGATGGCTGAAAATGGAAATTCTATGCATGGCTAAATGCCATCACTATGGAACAAGACTACCTCCTCCAATGTTAATGGATCAAAAATAAAAAAAACTGAAAGGCAGAAAAGAAGCTGGGGAGCGTGACGCAGAAAATGCTTTAGAGATGGACAAAGCTTATTAGTTTCTGACACTTCCCTCAGATCTGATAAATTGATTCTAGCTGTGAAAATGAAGAAGTGTAGAATCTGTCCAAAATCTCCATTACCTGAAAACACTGGGCAAGGGGAAGTGTAAATCAACAGAAAAAATCAGAGCAGAATTCTTCTTTTATGAAAAACAAAACAAGAAAGATTTCGGAGCTTAGAATGATGTCATATTAATAGCTTTTATTGTGTCTGACCACATCAAAATACAGCTACATGTTAATGATGACCCCAGGTGGCATATGTTCATACAAAAGGCAGCATTCATTATTTAGAAAATAGACTGCATGGAAATTTTAATGTTTCATGGGGGTAAGGACTCTCTATATGTTACACTGACATCTGATATTCATGGACAACAGGTCCAAAGGGAGATTCCCAAAGGGAGATTCCCAAACAGCCTGCCCCCCATATGCCCAATAAATATTGACTATGGTAGCTTACAGCAGTCCCTCAGGCTTGGATCTATGGATTGCTTGTTGGACAAGTCAAAAAAGTCTAAAAAGAAGGTGTATGTATCAATGAACTACAAAGAAGTAATACTGGTCAGTGCTGGGGCCTCAGGCATGGTAGTCAATGGACCTTGATTGTTCCACTTCCAATGCAATTTTTCTCTTAGACAAACATAAAATATGTGGCTTTAGGCTGGGGATCACCAACCTATTTTTACCCTTGAGCAAAATTCAGATGTAAAAAGGAGTTGAGTTGGGGTGCAATGCAAGCATTAAAAATGTTCCTGTTTGGTTCACTATAAGTGCTGAGATTTGCTATTTTTAAGCCCCTATGTGGACTGGCAGCATACAGGAGGTTCTGGGCCACTGGGAGAAATATCCAAAGGGATTGGTGAACTACATGTTGCCCACAAGTCACTGGTTAGAGATCACTGCTTTAGGGGAACCAATCAAAGGATACTGCTATAGGACTTATATATAATAGGGCTCTGCAGAGCAGTTACTGTGAATGAGATCATTTCTTTGTTGAGGAATTACAACACCAAACCAATGGTTTTATATTTCTGGTGTGTCTTAGCCATGGCTTTTTGCTCCTGACCATACGACATTCAACCCCAGGTCATGCCCCCAACCAGGGCCACCGTCATTGGAGTACAGGGGGTACTGGAGTTAGGCTCCTCAACTTTTCTTGTCCATTTTACTTGTTTCCAGGGCCCACCACCCAGGAAGCCCAAGTGAACAGTGGGCAGATAGTTGGGGCCTCCTGGAGGGATGGTCCTGGTCAACTAGTAATATGGTTAGTGCTGGCATTCCTGTTCTGGCTACTGCTCTGGACTCTACACTGTTTTTGAGATATATTGGGATATATTCAATGAAGGGTGCTAAGAACAAATTTGGTTCAAATCACAGCATGACAGTGTCTGGGCTATTACTTCATCCACATGAGTGTAGAGGGAAAAATTCTTAAAGAATCCATGTGAGATAACATTAATAGGACAATTTCCAGTGACCACTAACACTTCAGCATCAGACCCTAATCTGTTTTGCCCAAGGACCTGCCAACACAAAAGACGGCCCTATTTTTATGCTGTTGTGTTTGGGCTTCTTACTCCTGGTGGGGCCCCTTAGAACTAGCAGTTTTCTCGACAAGAGGTTTAGGTTACCTTGTCCATCATCTGCTCTTGTCAATGACAGCCTTAGATGTTCTGTTAATAAGGAAAAAAAAATGAGGTACTGTATGTGGCTTAAATAATAAAGATATTTTTAAAAATTGAACAGCTGATGACATCAGCATTATCCAGCTCTTTCTGCGCAGCAGACCATTTATAAATTATACTTTATGTTAATTTTAGGGCCAGATTGTAGTAATATTACATATTTATTCACAGTAGTGCTCCTTGGCAGGCTGGGGGCCATAAAATCCCTCTGAAAATAAATATATGGCTGAAAATAAAAATAAAAATAACTGTAGAAAATTAAAATTAATAGAAGTAAAACAACATTTTATTTAGTGAAATACGAGTTAGAAATTGCTGCATAAAATGTAATTAGTTCCGTGGAGACTCAAGAAAGTTATACAGCAACTGACATAATTATAGTGGCGTTGTACTTTGTATAGATTTAGTTGCTGCATATCCAGAAGAATTACAAGGTGTTTTTTTTGCAGTTAATATACAGAAGTGAGTTTATGGTCTTGCACTGTTTCCTTGCGGGCATGTGTCCAGATCTATGAAACTGACACTAATTGCCAAGGTAGTGACGGAATTGGGACCGAGGGACTGCTGGAGTGTGGAAATGAAAATATCTTTTCTTCCCTTGGGTATGTAACGGGCTGAAGACATAAAATGTTCTGTTAAAGAGAGAGAGAGAGGCGAGACCTACATGTAATTATAGAGTGCTTATGTGAGAGGGACCTTAAACTGTGAGCTCCACTGGGAGAGGGACTCATGTGAGTGATGTATAATCCCTATAAAAGTTCTGCACAACATGGCAGCACTATATATTAAAGGGCTCGTTCACCTTCTAGGATGATGTAGAGAGTAATATTCGGAGACAATTTGCAATTGCTTTCCGTTTCTTAATATTTCAGGTTTTTGAGTTATTTTCCTTTTTTATTCAGAGGCTCTCCAGTTTGCAATATCAGCAGTTTCAGTGGCGTAACTACCATGGGAGCAGAGGGTGCGATTGGGCCAGGGCCTGCACCCCCTCTCGGGCCTATGATTCTGGCCAGATTATCACTGATTCCATAGGGAAAATCGAGTATGGAAGGGGTGGCACAATACCCATGGGTTTACCCACCAGTTGGGTGGCTTCAGACTGATCTTGCACTCCTCTTCAGGTGTGGTGGGTGTATGCGGGTTGAGCTCTTCTCTTGCTGTCCCCGCCCACCACCTTCAAATGCCAGCCTCAAACTTTCGGCCTTATAGCCGGGCAACTGCTTGCACCGCCCCTTTTATGACATCATCATTGGTTAGGTCGGCTTTGGTATATAAAAGGAACATGGAAGTTGGATACAGGCGGGCTGAGGGAGGGCGGGTTACGGTCGGGTGCGGATCAGGACCTGCGCATCACTATACCACCTTGAACTTGGTGAAATTCCAGGGTTTTCGCAGTGGTTTTCCCCCAACAGATCATACGCTAATGGTGTTTAAACAATGCAAGATAGAAGTGATGCAATAATTACTCTGACATTGATCAGAAAAGAATGCAATCACAGTTTTGTCCATTTTAACGCACTGGGTGCAACCGCTACAGGCAGGAATCAAAGCAAGGTCAAATTAACCTAGGAACTGAATTTTAGGGAAAAACACAGCAAACTGTATCTGAAAAATTGTATTTTTTGTAGTACGTTTAATGCACTTATAGAGACTTTATGCAGAAATCCATTATCCAGAAACCCATTAAACAGAACTCCAAATTACGCAAATGCTATCTACCATTGACTACATTGTAATCAAATCATTCAACATTTTAAAAACATATTTCTTTTCTCTTTTTCTCTGTTATAAGAAATCATTACCATGTACAGTACTTGATCCCAGCTAAGATATAATTAATCCTGATTGATGGGAAAACAATCCTATTGCATACCTCCCAACTGTCCTGTTTCCTGTGGGACAGTCCCGATTTTGACAGCTCAGCCCTGCAGTCCCAGATTGTTACTGAAATGTCCCAAGTTTGTCTTTGATATCCTGCAGTGACATCAGAAACTTAATTAAATAAGAGGTCTAGAATACCCAGGGCCCCCACTTAGATACATTTGTAACTATTTAAGATAAGCAAAAATACAATTGTTCCAATTTTGGATGATGCATTAATAGATGTATAAGAGTAATAAAGTGGTAATAATAAACAGAAAGGACAATTCAGCTGATTTGCACCTTCCTTTCTTAGTGTCACTTAATATATCTCTAGAAACAAGTAATCTGTAGTAAACAAGACATATGTACATGTGTGTGTGTGTGTGTGTGTGTGTATATATATATATATATCCGAAACGTTAGTCGTATACAATAAACACATTTTTATTTTCATATAAGACCTGAGAGTGCGGACCTTCTTCCTTGGATAGAATTGCTGTTTTGTGGATACTGCACCCAGGCATATTTACTCTATGTGTCGAGTGTGCCGACTCTACGTTGGAGATATATATATATATATATATATATATATATATATATATATATATGTTAAATTTGAACCAGTTTGACTTGTAAACTTAGCGTGCCATTTAAGTATGCTCAAGAGACAGGGAGCTTATGGCCGTATCCTATTTCCTTGTGCACAGTTGTCCAGATCTTTGATATTGACACTAATTGCAAGGAGGTCTCAGTAAAGGGATTGAGGGACTGTTATGCTGTGTAGAATAAAATATCCCTTGATCCCTAAGGATTTTTAAAGGAAGAAGAGGAAGTTAAAGGGGGATGAGAAAGCTAAAATCCAAGTCTAACACAAGCTAAAGATATTTGATTTGGAAACTCAAATATGTTCCATTACAGTACCTGTAAAGGATGTTTAAGTGACGGCCCTATCCATAATTCTTATTAAAAGTATGGGACCTGTTACCTAGGATGTTCAGGATCTGAGGTTTTCTGGATAAGGGGACTTCCCATAATTTAGATCTCCATACTTTAAAGGGCAGATTTATAAAGTTTGAAATGTAAATTTGAATATTGGAGTGGGAGTTTTGGTCAAAACTCACAAATTTGAATTGGGAATAATGCAAACCCGAATTTAACTATTCACCACCTAAAATCAGGTAGAAGTCAATCGCAGAGGTCAAGTGACCCATTTGAATATGTTAATAACCTTCCTAACATTTGAGTTTTCTTCAGGCCGGTTTTTTTTTATCGATTATTTATTCAATTTTTTTCTTAAATAATATACTATTCGAGTTTTGAGGTCATTCAATGTCATTTGAGTTCATCTGAGGTCAAGTTTGAGTTATTTGATTAAAATGAAGTCTATGAGGCAAATTCACAAAAGGGGGAATAGTCGCCAGTGACCACTTCGCCAGGCACGAATTCACTATGCTAATTCGCTAAAATGAAAAGTTGTGTCCTGGGCGCGAAATGCTGGGAACTTTTCACTAGCGATCCTTCTTCAGTGCGAGCATTTCATAACGAAGATTCACTGGTGTTCGTGCCTAGTGACAATTCAATAGTAATCTAAAGCTGGCCATAGACGTAACAATTACGATCTTTCTCGGAAAAGATCTTTCCAAGAAAGATCGTTCGTTTCAACACACACGTGTAGAGCTGAATCGTCAAATATACAGGTAGAAACAATAGAATTCTACTTGTATCTGACGATTCAGCACTAACAATGGCCGATGTTCAGGCTGCTTTCAAAGGCATCCGATCAAAATTTTCCGTCCAGTCCGATCAACCAGCCGACCGATATCTTAATCCTCTGACGATGTCGGTCGGCTCATTTCCCACCATACACGCACCGAATATCGTACGAAAATTCGTTTCGTACGATATTATCTGTGCGTCTATGGCCACCTTTACACTTAGGTCAACTTGTATAGGGAATGTGCATAGACGTCTTTTTTAGAAATGGTGTGAATTGTAAATGGCCACATTTTATTACAAATGTCCAAAGGAGCGTAATAAAGCTCCTCCAATGTCCTAGACATGAGCCCTCCCTAAAATGAATATCATGCCCCTCGAATGTGTTACAAAATAATGTTCACACAAAAATCTTTAATGGCTCGTACTTTTGAAGGCAATACTGCTTTAAAAAAAAAAGAAACGTCGCCAGTGTTTCTTTTACACTTTTTATGACTTTCCGGCATATAAGATTTGATGTTACTGACATAAGATTGAGGAAGATGTAGCTTCATTTTAGCATTTTGCCTGGGCTAAGGTGGCGAAGTAAACTCTTGCGAAAGAGGTAACGTTCAGTAAAACCCGCACTTTAGTGAATTTGCGGAGCAATGACCATTCACCAGAGTGAAAAGTGAAAAATGTGAGTGTGAGTGAACGCTAGCGGCGGTCTAATTCATTAGTGAATTGTCTGCGCCTGTTAGTGAATTAGCGATGTCCCTGCGGATGGGATTTGTGGCAAATTTTCGCTAGTGACGACGACTTTGCCCTAGTGAATTTGAAACCAGGGCCGCACCTGCTATGAGGCATGGTGAGAACCTTGCCTTAGGCGGCAACCGGCTGCCAGTTGCAAGGGGCGGCAAAAGGCTGCCTCTTGTAACTTTAAGAGCCGAACTTTCGGGGTTTTGACCCAGAAATTTGGGTCCACTAGCGCAGTAGCACTAGCACTATAGCGCTCAATGCACTAGCGATGCTGCCCCCTTTGACCCGCTCCAACACTGATTTTTAATAGCGGGAGATGGGGGCGGCATCTGGGCTGCTGCATCAAGCAGCAGCAGCCCCAGGATTGGCGCTGTTTAAAACCTATGAGAGATGGCCTTTGCGCAATTTGGAGCTTTCTGGATAATGGTCTTCAGTGGAGTAACAAGCCAAAAACATGTTCTGGGGGCCCTGAATGCACAACAACTCTGTGGCCTCCCCATCTAGTGGGTGTGTTTTGGCACACATTTTAACAGGCTGCAGAGGGGGATTTATATGCAGCAGACCCCCCCCCTGTCTTCCGGGACCTCCCACATGACTATGGGGTCTGCTGGCTCTATAGTTACACCACTGATGGGCTTCCAGATAATGGATCCCATTCCTGTACTTCAACCCCTATGAAACCAGTACACAAGCACTTGCCCTTGTGGCTCAGTATATGGATGGAAAACTGTAGAATATTATGTCCAGATATTGATAGTGTCCATTATGAAACTAATATTTTTTTTGGCAGCTGGGGGATTCAATCTGAACAGCATGATTCTTGTTTTGTGTATATTTGCCCGCCTGCAGAAAGGTGCTACTGCTGACCAATTGTTCCGATATATCCCCTATCAATGCTGCACAGCATTAGCTTTAGCCACACCCCCTGCACCCTCTGTGACATCTTAATAAAGCTGATTTATTTACCAAATATGACATGAAAGAAGGCTCATGGCTTTTAGTAGCATTATGGGATAAAATCAATATACAAGGGGTGTAAGACTTATGCTTCCTTATATTGATGCTGGAGAGTATTGATTTGTTGGAGAGAGCCTCTGATGAAGTGGCCATGACACTTGAAAATATGTTCACCTTGTTGTCGTACTTCCAGCTTGTTGTTTCTTCATATTGACAGAGTTCAAGTGGGGAAAGACGTCAGACACGGAATGTGATGGTTTTCTTCATGTTGGGGTAATGATGTGTATTAGTTTCATTTTGATGAAAAGGAGACAACAGTTCTGTAATCAGTTTTAAAAACTTGTTTTAGGACAACAACATTACAAATGTAAGCTGAAACATTGCTTATATCTATGTTTATGTACACTCATGCCTAAATTCAGTGGAATAACTAGATGTTACTTGACGGGTGCAGCATCGAGTCTGCACCTCCCCATTTCACCCATCCCCAATAATACCACACCACTGGTTTGGAGAAAGATGGCCGCAGTTATTTATTCTACAAATTAACAAGAATACTTTAACATGTATACATTTCAACTTTAACCAACCGTTTGTATAACAAACTCTTAAAATATTATTCCCTGACCCGGGGGAAAAGAGGGGTGACTGTGCCCCAACTGCCAGGATTGATTCCTGCTCCATTTCCAAGCCCTAAATATCTTCCCATGCATATCTCCCCATGAGGACCCAGGCCTACCAAGCTACTTCCCATTTTAACTTCCCCTGGAGCTCCTTGCAAAGGTACCCCCGCCAACTGCGACAAACACCTACAACCCAGGGAGGGAGGGTGGGATGCTGCGTCCTTCTGCCTCCACATCCCGACGCCGAATGGTGAGTAATTGCGCAGCACTTCCACCTTGCGCAACGCCCCCAGGACCCGCCAGCCAATCAGGAGCCATCAATTCAGAGTGTGGGCGGGGATAGGTCCCCTCCTAAGCCCCATCAAGCCCTGCTTCCCTGTTTGGGTCATTGGGCCAGAGGACCCCACAGCAAACTAAAGGGGTTGTTCACCTTTAATTTAATTTTTATTATGTAGAGAGTGATATTCTGAGACAAATTGGAATTGATTTAATTTTTTTATTATTTGTAGTTTTTGGGTTATTTAGCTTTTTATTCAGCAGCTCTTCAGTTTGCATTTTCAGTCCTAATTACCGTAGCATATGAATCAGAAAGGGCCTGAATAGAAATATGGTTACTAAAAAGCAGCAGTAACAATACATTTGTAGCCTTACAGAGCATGCTTTTTAGATGGGGTCAGTAACCTCCATTTGAAAGTTGGAAAGAGTCAGAAGAAGAAGGCAAATAATTAAAGAAATATGAAAAATAAATACTGACGACCAATTGAAAAGTCTTGACTTTCTATAACATACTAAAAGTTAACTTCAAGGTGAACCATCCTTTAATTTAAGGGTCCCAGCATACCCAGAGGCTGCCCTGTTTTACCAATGTATGTTGAAATTGGTCATTGATTAGGGCCTGAAGGGACCCCTTCTTCCTGCTGGACCCACCTGCAACCACAGGGTCTGCCTCCTCTGCAGTTTACACTCCTACCTAATTTATAACCACAAACTCTCACCTCTAT
>CM044447.1:109746589-109756995 GCA_024363595.1 Xenopus borealis | reverse complement strand
TGTTTCCACATATAGAAATAGGGAATGAACATAAAAAAAAGCCAAATTCTTAGAAGCAAGAGGCCCACCGGGAGTTTTCCTGGTATCCCTGTGGGCCAGTCCAACATTGTCTACTGTCTATTCATGCATATTCAATATGTTCTGCATTTGTTTGCCCAATGTACAGCATTCATACCATTTTGATAAGATTGACACCTTCCACATGATTTTGTGTAGCAGTAAGCCATGGAAGGTTTCAAAGACAACCTACAGTACATAACTGGAATCTGTAAAGCTTTATTAAAATCATTACAGAAGTACATAGAAGAACACTCAATTTAACAGGGGACAAAGTCTTAGAAGAAGCAGAAAAGTTCAGTGCAGGGGTGTATAGTGGGGACTTCCCAAGAAACCACTTCTTCCTCTATAGTAACAACATTTCCTTTTTGTATCTGCTCTAATCTGCACCAAACATTGATTTCTCTTGTATCTATTTAATCTCAGAATGTTCCCTATATTGACTATATCTGCTACTTTGTTTATTAAAGTATTGTATTGGTGCTTATATAGCTAAAGCAGTAGTTGGAATTTTTCAGTTCAATTCCCACTTGGAGGTCCAAACGTTGGCCATGATTTCCCCTAGCTCATTCCAAGTTTAGGGGGCCTGCGGCTCCCTCGGGGAGGTAGTCAGGATCTAGGAGGAAGCCCTTCCAAAGAGTCCAAGGCACAGTACAATGGGAATGTTCAAGAGAATTTGTCAAAGTCCAGGCAAAGGTTCAAAAAGGCAGGCAGCACGGAAACAAGGTCAGGAATCAGCCCAAAAGGAACAAAACAGGAATATAGGAACACCCAGGAGCTTTGAGCATGAAATGCTATACTTGGGCATTGAACCGGCGTCCCGAGAGTCTTTTTATTTTGAATTTGGCGTGGCCACGTGTTGGCTATGGGTGCGGCCGTTGGGGAAGGATGCACCTCCCGGAGCTCCCGGAAAGGATCTGGGCGGCGTTTGTGACAGAAACTCATTATCCAGAGAGCTTCAAATTACTGAAATGTTGTCTCCCTTAGACTAAATTTTCTTCAAATAATACCATTGATTTATTTTTTCACTGTAATAATAAAACAGTAGCTTGTACTTGATTAAAACTAAGATATAATTAATCCTTACTGGAAGCAAAACCAGCCTATTGGGTTTATTTAATATTTACATAATTTTCTAGTAGACTTAAGCTATGAAGATCCAAATTACGAAAAGATCCTTTGTCCGGAAACCCCAAATCTTGAACATTCTAGATATCAGAATTTCTTGGGCAGTGGAGAGACTGTAAGGAGATTGGAAAGAACCAAATACCTAACCAAATTTTTTAAAAATATTCTAGATGTGCCATACCTGTATAGGAAAATATTAGTGTATAATATTCAGCTACCGTCCCAAGAATATTTAGGACATTAAATACATTTTCACCCTAATGGACCTTCAAGCTGGGCTTGTATACTGTATCTAGAAGAGCAAACAGGCATAATCTCCAAACTTTACTTTATCTTGTCTTCAGGCTGAGCCAACCCACCATAGCTCCAAAGCTTGGATTGAGAATGACTACCCCAAAGCAACCATGCTAGAAACCAATCAGTAGCTATTTTTGACTGTATTTAATTAAAAAAATAAATAAATAAATAAACATGTTTCTGGCTCTGATCTGGGCAGGAAATTCTAACGACTAATCAAAGACCATTTCCCAAACAGTATAATGTTCTTCATATTCTTTTTGTGCCAAATTGATGTCTTCTCTACAAGCATGACAAAATGGCCATTTTTTTTTGTCAAGCAGAGTGTTTCAGGATAAACTATGGGTGACTGGTGTTAATGATGAAAATGTTGTTACCTGCCATGAGCATACGTGAAGATATTAGTTTCAGACCTTTGACCTTTAACAGGCATCGGATCCAAACAGACAATAACATGTAAGGACTTAGTTCTTGTACTGCATGTATGAATGGGAATGGGAATTGGTCACTTATAAAGAGACGATAACACCAATCCAACGGGAGAAAGATTCTGAGCTGAATTGGACCAACAAGTCAGTTGTAGCCAAAATGTTGCACTAGTTCCCCTGGGGTGGTTTGAACAAGAAGAAGGTGATGTCCAGGCTGAAGTCCAGTAAGGATGAAATTGGGGGAGAATGTCTATTTGCACTTGTAGATACTCCAACAAGATTGGCATGAAAGCCAAACAGAGTTTTACTGCTTTTATTTTTAGAACTAAGGCTGAATATCTGGTACTGCAATATTTTTTATAAATCTGGATCCTTGAAAGCTTTGGACCAAGAAAAGCCCAACAACTACTGTTCTAAATATGTTTCTCTCTTTAAGATACACAGCAAAATGCTTAGGTGAACTCATAAGTAACTCCAAAGGAAGGATGGTGACAGTGGAATCCTTACCTTGGATGCACTTTACAGCCATAAATATTGCCGAAACAAAATAATAATGAGATCTCTGCAGTGTCCTGCATAAGCTATTAGTTATTCATTCCTGGCAAACATATAATTCCACTGTAATTTTAGCTCTCTGCGGGGAGCTTGCATTGTATTAGTGACAGAGGAAGGATGATGCGGGCAGAGTTTCTCTATGCTTGCTGACACAGAATTAAAGGTATGAGCTTCAGCAGAACACAACCATTTAATGTGTGTAATTATATACTGGAAGGCAGAAAGTGTCAGCTCAGAGGTGGCACTTGAAGATTTCAATGCAGAGAACACGGTTGTTCATTATCAATGTATTTTATTCTGCAGGCAGGATATTGTGCACAAAGACGACCAAGTTTACTTACAAAAAAGCTTGTTTATAGGAGTATTTATCTGCGACCCATTATACTTGCCACAGTGAGGTGTTTTCTGATTAGGTGACACTGCTGCAGCCCAAACATAAGGATAGTTTTAGGGTAGGGTAGAACATCAAATACCTTGGGCATTCAACATATTCTGAGCATATTCAATAGGGATGTTATGTCTGCAGCTCTCTGGCTATTGAGTATAATTGAGTATAATGGTACTTACAGTATAGAACACAAGCAGGCCTAGATTTGTGAATTCCTTATGGATACCAGTCAACAATTGCTATGTCATATCCCCGCCCCTAATGTTACAACCCCAGGGTCGGACCCTGACTCCTGCTCTGCTGCCATAAGCCTGAAGAAGGGCCCCAACAAAGCAATGTGAATGCATGAGCTCATGCGCAGCTCAGGAGCACCTCCCCCAGTCCGACCCTGCACAACCCCATTACATCATGGGCAGGGGTGCTCCACCAATGAGGCACTCGCCTCAGGCAGTAGATTCCTCTATAACCACCCACTGAGAATTTGTGTTTATGCTCAGTGCGAGACTGGGTCTGGATCTTTTTGCGAGGGACCCCAGTCAGGGACTGTTATGCCGCTGAATTTGTCTTCATCCAATTTTCTAATAATAATCCTCCTTCCTCTCTTCAATATTTTGTCTCTTCTGGCTAAATATAACTAATAACTTTTTGGTTTCTATGGGTTACTTAGATAAAGAAGTATATTTGAGCAAGGTCAGATTGCTGACCGAAACGTTAGTTCTTGCCTCACTTGAAATAAAAACCTTTTTTTTATTTATTATAAATTCTGTGTGTGCGGACCCTCTCTCCTGCATATATAAATATATATATATAGAGAGAGAGAGAGACAGATATACAGATATATAATAGATAGATTATAGATATATAATAGAAAGATACATGATAGATAGATAAATAGATTTGAACATCTCCCTAATCTTTCATGAAGGGTTTGGCCCAAACCCAAATGGAAACTGAACCCTAATTTGTATATGCAAATGAGGGTAAGGAAGAATTAAAAATGACCACATTCAGAAAAAAAAATCATACCTTCCATAATGAAAAGTTACATGCTTTTAAGGATTTGGACTCAGTTTGGCCAGGGCTTAAATCCTGCAGAAAAAAGATGAATACTGACCCAAATCCTGGATTCAGGGCATCTCTAAGATAGAATGATTAAAGGTAATAGAAAGATAGATGATAGACAAACAGTTCTGATAGAGAGGTAGATAAATCGATCATAGACAGATATAGAAAGATAGATAGATAGATAGATAATAGATAGATAGAAAGATAGATGATAGATAGATAGATAGATAGATAGATAGATAGATATGATGGAGAGAGGTAGATAGATATGTTAGAGATAGATATGTTAGAGATAAGTATTTATAGAGACAGATATTGATATGAGAGGGATATGATAGAGAGAGATAGCTAGAGAGATAGATATGATGGTGATAGCTAGATACAGTAAAGAGATAGATCGATATGAGAGATGGATAGACAGACAGACAGAGAGATAGATAGATAGATAGATGATAGATAGAGAGTAAGATAAATTGATGATAGATAGATGATAGATGATAGATAGAGAGTAAGATAAATTGATGATAGATAGATGATAGATAGACAGATAGATATGAGAGAGAGAGAGAGAGATATGATAGCGAGAGATAGCTAGAGAGATAGATAGATAGATAGATAGATAGATAGATGGATAGATGATAGATAGATAGATAGATAGATAGATGATAGATAGATAGATATGATAGTGATAGATAGATAGATAGATAGATATGATAGTGATAGATAGATAGATGATAGATGGAAAGACAGATAGAAATGATTTTCCAGGACAGCAGAGCTCAAACACAAGAAACATATTGCAGGCAGTAAGTTGCTTTAATGAAAGCTCAGTGAGAAGTGGTGTATGTGTGCCATTAGTCCTGGCCCTGTGCACACGGTACCCACGCTTTCTGAAGTTGCCATTGAAGATAATGAAGGCTCGGCAGCAGACACGGCTGTTGGATGGAGACTTTGTCATTGCAGAACATGAAAACAAAGCCAGCTGTTCTGTGTATAAAGGTTTGTACCAACAGATCTGAAATAGAAATAAATATAAAGTATTTTTGTTTAAACATTTTAGAAACTACCAATTGACCTTTTAAAGGGAAACTAACGTTAATGGCAGTTGGTCCAACAGAATGTACCAAACCTAAAGTGAAAACATCCCAGGAATCCAGGGCACCAAGATTAGAATACTTTATTTAAAGCTTTGTGACTATACTGTAATACTCCTTTCTTATAGCAAACCAAAACTTAAAGGGAAATGCCACCCAAAATATTTTTATTGCATAATGCAAGAAAATGTAATTGTAAGGAACTTACCAATATACATTAATTAAAAATTACTGAATTGTTCCCAAAAGGATCTGGAGGAAACCTGGTTCCCGCTGCATTGTTTCAAGAGTCTGAACCAGCAGTGTAGAAAGGGACCAACAAATGCAGCTTTTAGTTTTGGTGGTTGAGTTCCTGTAAAACTGTGCAGGTCTGCATCAAACAGAAGAAGCAAAAAGCAGCATATTCTACCTGATTAGGTGCACATATCAGGAGAAAACTGCACTGGCCTGGGATTCTTCCAGCGACCACCACGGAGCAATCATTTTCCTGCTTCAGATTTCCTGTGGCAGATGTATGAGCAGTAGAATGAAATAGCTGGCTTTTTAATTAAAGTTTAGCTTTTCGCTCTACTGCGCACAGGGTCGGACTGGGGTGTTTTTTTTCTGGTGGCCCCTCAGCTCTTGTGAGTCCGCTGGCCCAGATCCACACCCAGATCCCACATCTTCCAGCGCCGAGTTGCAGCCTTCCATTTTTTGGGTGGCACGCATTGGTGGGGGTTCCTGGGACAGCAGCCCCGGTGGGACCCAGGAGGCTAGTCTGACCCTGTCTGCGTATGCGCACCCGCGCGAAGAAAGAGGATGCCAGAAGCCTATTGCTCCATGGTGCCCGTGGGCTGGTGCCCATGCTGAATTTTAATGATTTTTAAAACAACAGCACCTTGTAAATGATCCCACCTAAGATATAACTAATTATTTACTGGAAACAAAACAATCCTATTGGGTTTATTTACTGTTTAAATGACTTGAGATTCAAACTATGTAAAGATTCCTTATCCGCTAAACCCCAGGCACGAGCATTCTGGATAACAGGTCCCATACCTGTACATGCAGATATGGGATCCGTGATCAGGAAACCAATAAAGTCCGAATTACAGGAAGACTCCATTTTATCCAAATTATCCAATTTTATTTCCTAATAAATTTCCTAATAAATCAGTACCTGATTTGTACTTGATCCAAACTAAGATATAATTAACCCTTATTGGAAACAAAGCCAACCTATTGGGTTTGTTTAATGTTTATGTGATTTTCTAGTAGACCCCCCAGCTCCCAAGCATTCTGGATAACAGGTCTCATCCCTGTATTTATGTAGGAATCAACTGATGGGTGTAGGTGTGCTGACTGCATGAACGTAATGATATATTTTTATTTATATATATATATATATATATATATATATACTGTATATATATATATATATATATATATAGTCTTCCATGATTATTACGTTTATGTTTCTAACAATGGATTTGGGGTAACAATAAAGGTACATATTTACTGTATTACCTGCTTTTACATGTGAGCAAAAACATAATCTTTTGTTCAAGGAAGTAATTACTGAGCATATTTCCTATATTTTGCTTGCTGTAAAAAGGAATATTTAATATCTGAAGCCCTCTTTCATATCTATGAGTGGATAATTATACCTGTACCAGTAAATACTCATTAATGAGCCATTACCTTCTAAAGTATCTTGCCCTCCTTCTGTAAGAAGAGTGTTTACTGTCGGAATTCATGTTTTCATGATTTTCCATTTTCTCAATATTTTTTTCTTACATGAGACCAGTATTGGTTCTACTGTAGAAATGTATTTATGTAACTGCTATGATCTATCTCTGCACCTTGGCGTGCTTAATAACAATAATATTGAGTTATAAATAGAATCCTGAGTGCGCCCAAATATAGCCGTCTCCATTGCATCAATGTACGTTGAGCCCCATGGGAGGAAGAGGCCACATGGATATTTTCCCCTTTGTACATTGTTTCTCATGACTTCAGAATTTTGATAAAAAGATCCCAGAGGGCTATGGTTCTTCAGCACAGAAAAGCAAAAGCAAATGATAAGGAATGTGTTTGTTTTCCAAGAGCTGAAGAGAGAGGAAGAGATTTGTAGAGTCTGTAGCACTAAGCCCAACACATTAGAAAAAAACTCACTTGCAAGTAGGAAGAATGAGTAATTGTGTAAGTATATTATGGAAGGAGAGGCTCTGACCTTTAGACGTGGCAGAAAGTTGTTCATTAGACAAGGTTATTTTATCTATCTCAGTAATATGTTGTGGGTGTAGAAGGTGTAGGAGAGAAATTGCCTTGCTGTTTGGAGGTCACAGATGAATGCAGGTGATGAGTAAAATAAATAATAAAGGAAAGGTTCATGTGAATGGAGGAGGAAAAAAAGGGCATGAGTAAGACAAGGGGGAAGAACAAGAAACTATATGAAGAGGAATAGTACAGGTATAGGATCTATTGTTCAGAAACCTGTTATCCAGTAAGCTCTGAATTACGGGAAGGCCGCCTCCCATTGACTCCATTTTAATCAAATAATACAGATTTTGAAAATTGAAATTATTGTTCCCTGTAGTAATACACAGTAATAAAACTTGATCCCAGGTAGATATAATGAATCCTTATTAGCGACAAAACAATCCTATTGGTATTATTTAATGTTTCAATTCACTTTAAGCAGACCTATTTAAATTACAGAAAGATCTGGAAAACTCCAGGTGTGGAGCATTCAGGATAATAGGTTTCCGTACCTGTACAGGTAGAGAAATGGCAAATACAAAGCTAGAAAGCAAACCACTGAGTCATTACATAGCTATAATTAATATAGCACCTATTGGGAGTAACAATAGGGCCTGACATTCCAAGTACAAAGAGGTCCAAACAGTCTCCCTTGGGTCCCCATGCTTCACCCTTCTCTTCTCTCCCTCGGTCCCTGTGCTTCACCCTTCTTTTCTCACCACCCCCCTATGAGGTACACAGGGGATACTGAGGCACAATCTCTTAGGTAAGGGGGAATGGATAGTATAATTCTGTGTGTTGGGGGATGGCTTGCAGGTCTATAGTTACACCTCTGAGCTTAGTACAGTCTGATCTTAGTTTCCCCAAATGGAGAAAGGAACCATGAAAAAACTATGTAGTAGAAATTGTATAGCAAGATACCAGAATCCCTGGTATCTTATAACCTTGGAAGGTCGGCCCCAGGAGCAAATCTTTAAAATTTCCTTATTTTTCTTGTGTGTATGCGACAAAAGTGCATGATTCTTGGAGGATGGTTGATTAGGAACATTTGGGGAAAAACTGGGACATTGCCAAATGGAAGAAATTCTGCACATGGGATTTCAAGAGGTTAAGAGGGACCCCAGTTGAAGAATGTAGTAGGATCAATTTAAGGGAACCTTAGGGGTATTCAAGAGGAGAGGAAAGATTCCCATTGGAGTGCAAGATATTTATTGACGTTCCTCTTGGACCTGTAATTAAAATTCGTCTGCTGACCTTCCAGAACCGAAAAAAAAATGAATTGTCTTATTGAGAATATACAGATAGAATGGTTGGAATAATGCCACTGATTATCCATGAAAAACATCTAATTAGGTTTAGAGAAAGGAAAATAGAGGAGCTCTTGCACGTCTGAAAGAGATTGGCACAAGGCTGAGATGATTTACTGGATCTATTCTTGCACTTCAGCTGCCAGTTAGGCCTAAATATTGATAAGTGGATAATATCATTCAGAGAACATTCCTGATGTGGCTGATGACTTGGGAAAGAGGAAAGGTTTGCAAGCCTTAGGGAGTTCTAACATGTGCTGTACATCCGGATATGTAAGGACTCTGCCAGTATGTCTGGCTTGGAATAGCTTTTAACTAGATTTGGCCATGAATCTTTCATCATTACGATTATGAATTGAAACGAGGCGGACAAAATGACATTCCTGGTGAGTGCATTTGTTAGGGACATTTATCGAAGCTACTTAGATAGAAAAAACATAGCATTAAAGGAGAACTAAACCCCACTGGCCCCTCATCCTGGCTCCCCACTGCACAGTCTTTCCCCTGAATACCCTCCTGAAACAGTGACTGAACATGCAGTGAGGCAGTGAGCCAGTTGGTGGACTATAATAGTGGTGGACTATTGTCATTCTTCAAACCAAACTCTGTAATATTAAAGTACTGTGATTATATCTTACCCCCCTGAAGTTTTTCAGATTTTTTTTGTCCGTTATCTTGATCTGTTCTTCTGGTTATCTCTGTGCTGCATAAAATCCATTCATTCACATGCCACCGCAGAACTGTTCCGTTACAAAAGGACTGAAGAGCAGCTGGCAGCTTACTACAGACCCAGTGCTAATTGCTGGTAATGGATCGGTTCCGCCTTGTATGTCTTGGCTCCGCTGCTTTTTAGATTATTCCTACATTCTGTGGCTTTGCTTTATTGCAAGACTAGAATAAATCCTTTGTTGTGGTGTTGTGAGCAGTGATGACAGAGTTGGTAACGTTACATTTTATAACCCTATTATCAAGTTGAAAGAACGGGGGATCTAATTTAGGCAGGCATGTTCATTTTGCTTTATTATCCCAGTGGAATTTATTTTGAAGCTTTAGCCATCTCGTACAATTGCTTTGGGCTGAGAAATGGAATAATGTATCTATGGCTCTGTTCTGTACTAGTACATTCCGGTGCAAATATAATGACAGAGAGCAGAGCTTTCAAGGTTTCCTTTTTCCATTTAATAATCAACTAACCTGAGATAGACTGGAAGTGGTATATTGTAGGTTGGCATTATTTAATTTGAAATTCCGATCTCAAGGACACCCCTGCCCTAAAGCCAGCCCTTGTTCTTGTCAGAGCTTCAGTAAAGAAAATTAGAATTCAACTAAATGACTACTTAAAATTTTTAGTTGTGAGAGGTGGAAATTAAAGGAAGAATTCATTAAGTTTGAAAATGGTGCAAATGGGGTTGGGGGAAAAGCTAACATGCCCAACTGACAAGGGTTAAAGGATGATTGATGAATTTCGTAAGATAAATATTCATTATGGCGCTAAACATTGTAGGAAAATGCAGAATCCAGGCACGGGGGGGATATAATTTTACAAGGGTTATTTATAAATAACCCACAGCATCTAAGAAGCAGCTAGTGCCCAAACCTTGTGCACTTCTGTCCTGTATGTGGGCTCTACAGGGTGGGGTGGGGACCACCTTCCTACTGTGTCTTCTACCACTTAGAGGTAGGGTTGCCACCTGGCCGGTTTTTTGATGGCTGATCCCAATGTTATTAATAGGAAAAAAACTGAATATATAGGAAGGGCAGTATTTTTTTAAAGAAAAGGTGGCAACCCTACTTAAAGGGATACTGTCATGGGAAAACATGTTTTTTTCAAAACACATGAGTTAAT
>CM044447.1:109654644-109668551 GCA_024363595.1 Xenopus borealis | reverse complement strand
ATATATATACAGTATGTTTCTAAAGCCACCAGCAATTTCTGTACAGTGCTGTCAATAGAAATGCATAGGAGGCTGCATTGCAAAAACCTGCAAGAAAACACTTGATGAATAATAAGATATTCGATTGTTCTGCAGATCTGCAGTTTGGTTATAGTTGGAAATACTCATGATTCAATAAGTGTCAGGACTCTCCATAGAATTACTGAGCCGTGGGCCCTTAAGCTTATGCAGAGGATATTGTATGTATTCTCTTTCTTTTATATGGAATATTTATGCAGGTAACTCGAACACTGCACTTAGGTCTCCAATTCAGATAAAGCTGAGAACATGACCTGTATTGCAAATTTCTCGGTGATCGAACATTTTGTTAGAAAAATGATCCATGTGAAAGTGGAGTTCTTTTATTTTGATTACAACTCTAAAATGCACCAAATATTTTCTGTAAAGGAAGGGAAAAAACCCAAACCATTTCTATAATTCCCCTAAGGAAGTTGTTTGGCCCATTGGGGAAGGTGAGATTAGTGGCAGGGAGCTCAGCCTGAAGTCCACTTTTGGTAAGATTTGTGGGAATGCATGTTGATTCTTTTAGAACAAATTCAGGTTAAAGGAGAACTAAAGCTTAACTAGAGAAGTTGGCTAGAAATGTTGTACATTATGTTTTGTGCTTCTGTACCAGCCCAAGGCAATCACAGCCCTTTAGCAGTAAAGATCTGTGTCTCCCCAGTAGATGCCCCAGTAGCTCCCCATCTTCTTTTCTGCTGATTCACTGATTCACATGCTCTGTGCTGCTGTCACTTACTGAGCTTAGAGACCCACTCATAATATACAGTACACATAGGGGCAGATTTACTAAATTCACATGATTTTTGATTTTTTATTAAGATTCAAATTTTAGAATAGAATTGAAGCTACTTCGACCATCAAATTTCAAAAATTCGATCGAATTCGATTGATTCAAATGATTTGAATAAAAATCTTTTGGATCATTCAACCGTTCGATGGTTGAAGTACTTAGCCTTTAAAAAAAAAATTTGAGTCCCTAGTTTGCCAGATTAAACCTACCAAATTGCTGTATAACCCTAGAAGCTCCTATAGGGTTATTTCAGCTTTTTAATATCGAATTAAAAAAAATTCAATTAGAGCGATTTTATCGTTTGATCGAATTTTTTATATAAGATCGTTCGTTCGATTTAATATCGACCCTTAGTAAATCTGCCCCATAGTGTAATAGAAAATTTGTTACAATATAAGGCTGATTTGTAATTAATACAAACAATTACTACATGGCAGCACAGAAACCAGTGCAACTAGCATCAGAATTTAATAATCAGCCCTGTAGCATCAGCTTATATTACAGACCAAACTCATTTTCTGCTGGATAATTAGTGATGACTCCTAAGCTTAGCTTCTCAACAGCTGCTCAGAGCCCACTGAGCATGTGAGTGTCACAGACACTTTCCAAGATGGTGACCCCCTGTGACAAGTGTGAAGTCCTGGATCATTGCTGCTATTGACAAGCTGAAATAGAATATCTTTAACCACATTTATTTTCAAGGTTTAGTTCTCCTTTAAAGGTCAGAGAAATTTGGGGAGAAAAACCCAAAGCATTTCTATAATTCCCCTAAGGAAGTTGTTTGACCCATTGGGGAAGTTGAGATTAGTGGCAAGGGGCTCAGCCTGAAGTCCACTTTGGGTAAGATTTGTGGGAATGCCTGTTGATTCTTTTAGAACAAATCCACGTTGAATGTCAGTTATGTAGAAATTTGGAGAGAAAACCCAAAGAGTTAGAAAGGCCACATTTAGTAAGGTTTGTGGCAATGCCTGTTTGTTCTTTTTACAAGTTCAGATTAAAGGTCGGTTATGAAGAACCTTCGGGAGAATTAGCCCATTAGCTGTTGAACTATATCTGAATGGCTAATACACTATTAAGTTCCTATTGCTGTAACTCCTAAGGGTTGCATCAACTGAATAAATCCACCATTTAAAATCAGTATAAGAGCACCTTTTCTGTGGGCCCAGCCCCAAGGCTAGTACAGTGGAAGCTCAGGGTGCAGGCAGGCCAATTAGTGTGGAGATTGAAGCAACAATATTTTCTGGACATTCTTGAAACTGTATCATCATAATCTACACTGCAGCACTTAAAACTTTGTCACTGGCCAATTGCTGGGCTTAAAAAGGGGGCTTGAGTCCAAAATATCTCATGACCGATACCTTAGATGTTTCACATATAGGTGCCTGTAGCCTGGAAGCCTGAAGCCTGCGCCCTTGCTATATGAAAGTTCTCAAATCTTCACCAGCCATGTTGTTAATTAAGTGTAAAACATATACAAGACCTATTTTTTGCATATGAATATAACATTTTCCATTTACAGTAAAATCAACAAGGTTCTCAATCGCGGGAATCTCTGTGAAACTTGGTAAGTGCAAAAATGTACCTAATTAGAAATGCAATTTAACGACTAATATGACAGACTCCTTTTAGACACGAGAAGATAATTAATAGATGTTTAACTTCGTTCCGAGAAGATGTTTAAGCATCCTTACTGACTTTAAAGGAGAACAAATCCCTGCAATATAATGTTACTTTTCGTAGAATGTACTGTTCACATATGGAACCTGTTATCCAGAATGCTGGGAACCTGGAGTTTTCTGGATAATTTAAATCATTTAAAGGGATACTGTCATACTGTCATGGGAACATTTTTTTTTCCAAAATGCATCAGTTAATAGTGCTGTTCCAGCTGAATTTTGCATTAAAATCAATTTCTCAAAAGAGCAAACAGACTTTTTAATATTTTATTTTGAAATCTGACATGGGGCTAGACATATTGTCAATTTTCCAGCTGCCCCAAGTCATGTGACTTGTTCTCTGATAACTTCAATCAATCTTTACTGCTGTACTGCAAGTTGGAGTGATATCACCCCCTCCCTTTCCCCCACCCAGCAGCCTAACAACAGAACAATGGGAAGGTAACCAGATTACAGCTCCCTAATTACAGCTCCCTAACAGCTGCCTGGTAGATCTAAGAACAGCACTCAATAGTAAAACCCATGTCCCACTGCGTTCCATTCAGTTACACTGAGAAAGAGAAACAACAGCCTGCCAGAAAGCAGTTCCCTCCTAAAGTGCTGGCACAAGTCACATGACATGGGGCAGCTGGGAAACTGACAAAATGGCTAGCCCCATGTCAGATTTTTCCCATGGCTGCCCATAGCTAAGCCTTAAGCCTCTGGATGCTGTATTCCCAAGAACAGATGTAGCAAATTATCTATACTCAACATGCAAAATACCTGAGAGCATTGTAGTTAGTAATTCTCCATAAGGAACCGGTACAGTTATTTGTCGATCTCATTTCTATTGTGTACATTGTATTCATAACATTTAATTAAGAGTGACTGTGGGAGGCTGGAGATTTATTAGAGACCAATAAAACATTCATGTAGCATTATAAAAGGCAGGAGAACAAAATGCATTCACCAAACAAGCATGAATAATATCTATTAATTAGCTCCAGATTTATCCATTGTGTACTAGCTGAAATGAACACATTTTCTGTGTAAGGCAGAGCAATGCGGCATAACATTTAAAGGAAACCTAGAAAACTGATTAGTCATATACCCATGTTTTGAATGAACGATTGTTGTTAACATGAGTAGGCATCATTTCTTAAGCCGTCCTTCTGAAAATGATCCCTGCCAATGTCATTAAGGTTACATAAAGGTGGAAGAAAGTGATGGATGACAACAATCTGAATTTATTATTATAACTTAGAGGGAGAAATGTGCTTAAAAAGTTTCATCCCTGAAACACTTGACATTTGTTTATGACCTTTCTAGGCATTTTAGCTCACAGGGAAATACATTCAATTGCATTAATGGCTAGAGGAAGCACAAAGCGTTTCTATTTGTCATCAACCAAGAGAAACCAGAAATTAATTCAAAGTATTACTTATGATATGCCCCAGCATACAGGCAAGAGAATGGAACCTCTTACGTCTCATGCTGCTGGCAGTACATGAGACAATTTGCAATTGGTTTTCACTGTTATTATTTGTCGTTTATATAGCTTTTTTTAGCTCTCCGGCCTGTAATTTCAGCAATCTAGTTGCTAAGGTCCAAATTGCCATAGCATGCATTGATTTGAAGAAGAGTTTGGAATATCGATAGGAGAGAGCCTGAATAGAAATATGAATAATACAAAGTAGCAACAACAATGAATTTGTAGCTGTAAAGAGCATTTTAATTTTAGATGGGGGCAGTGACCACGAAATCTGGAAAAAGTCAGAAGAAGAAGGTATTGAAAAGAACTGAAAAACTATAAAAAAAAATAAACACTGAAAACCAATTGAAAAGTTGCATAGAACTGAGCTTTCTATAACATACTAAAAGTGAACTTAAAGGTGAACAACCCCTTTGACACAAAGGTTTCAATGGAAAACATTTTACAATGGAAATAGTGTATTAATTTATGAAAGACAAAATATACTGTGGACTTTGTTTGGCCTCAACGGGCCCAAAGCAACAGAGAGATAGGTACAGAAAGAATAAACCACAATCCAGACCCTGATTATTTCATAATTGTGTATAACATGTTGCAATGATTGTGGTGAGATAAATGAGAGGGAAATTAATATGACCCTAAGATTCCCTCTTCACTGGGAATTTCTCTATATTAGGCTACCAGCACTGTTCACCCTCCTCAATGTAGGGAGTCCATGTGACCCACCTGTATCTGATATCTATAGGGTAACACCACCCAACATCCCTATAGAATTTGGGATTCCAAAGCCACCCACAGGACATACCTACTCCTAAATGGGGGCCACTCCTATCCCCACCCATATTTATACAGACCAGTCCTCTAGCTACGGTCACAAACAAACTACAACAGGGAAAGACAAAACCACTACTTCTCTCCACTTATTAAATTGATAACTTTATTATACTGTTACTTGCCCTGTGATGCTCCTTAAAGGACAAGGAAAGTCTAAAATAGACTTTGTTATACAGTTTTGCGAGAGCAAGACTGTGCACATGCTCAGTGTGGTCTGGGCTGCTTAGGGGTCGTCATAAATTATCAAAACAGCACTAGTCAAATAATATCTGCCAGAAGCTTATACAGCAAGACTGATTAATAATCAGAATATACAGACTGCACTGGGTCCTGTGTTGTCAGGTAATCTAATGTGGATTTTATATTTTTTGTATTGTTTAATACAAACTTTCTCCAACTCTGCAGAACCAGTGGCTGCAGCAAAATAATCCTCTAAATAGAATCCATCTGGCTCCATGATCTTTGTCCCTGCAGCTGGACTTGGAAACAGTGAAGGGGATGTAAAGGCAAAAATAAAATCCAATACAAATCTCTACACAGTCACTGACTTCTCTACAGGGAAACAAAGCTGCTGGAGTTCTGCATGGCTAGTAAGTAAGGCGGGAGCTCCCCCTCCTGTTTATAAGTATGATTGTTTCCCTGCCCAGCAGTAAGGGACTGTCTGGCAATTCCTATCCACAGCAGTAAATGAAGGGAGAATCTCACTGCATACAGTCAGGTTTCTTATAAAAACGGTACACGTTTTAATTAAAGTATATTGGAGATAGGTTTCTTTTTCATTAAATAAAGTAAATAATAGGATTTTTTTTTTTTGCCTTTCCTTGTCCTTTAATTTTAACCCTGGGGTCTACAATGAGGTCACATGGTTTCTGTGCTGTGATTTCCTAGCATGGACTATGCATTTGGGTCTTGCTGATGAGATTTTCTTCTCAAATGATTTTTGAGCAAATTCTGATCAAATATTGACAGGAGGAGTAATAATTTTTTTCATGTGCATGGCCAAATAATGTAACCACTTACTGGTTTATTTAGTTTCATCCTCCATCTTAATCTATTTGAAAAATACATTGGCTGTGTAATTAAACAAATATATGGTTTCAGTACCAAGAAGAAAATCATAAACTTGTTATTAATAGCTCATTCCAACACAATGACTCTTGAAGGCCCATTCTTTATGTTCTTTCTAAATTGCTTCCATTAGCAACTTTCTGAAATATGTCCCATGGTCAGTTTTTTTTTATTTTGTCATACATTTGTTCTTATAATGCTGTAAACTTTGTGGATTTTGCCCATTACTTTGCAATTAAACAAGTAGCATACAACCAGCTGTCATTTATTAAAAATGGATTGGTGAGTTGTTGGCAACTCCCATCATTTCTAACTGCTCTCAGAACGAAACTACTTAGGGGATCAAATGAATTGCAGGTACCTCTTGTGATGTAGCTTCATCTCATAATGAACTACTTTCTCAAACATATTTAAGATATTCATTTTGCCTCTAAAATTTGTTTGTAGATTCTCCTTCCACACCACTTGTGGTTTCATGTTCCCACAATTCTTTGTATCTGATCTTAGAGGCCTCTGCCCTGTCTAGTTCAGGGTTTCTAGAACAAGAGGAGATGAAAGGAGGGAATATACAATTCAAGAAAAAGTACTGAAAGGCAACATATTGAAGCACTTATTTATGGTATGGGTCAGGGGTCCTCAACCTTCTTTACTCGTAAGCCACACTGAAATGTAAAAAGACATGGGAAGAAAACACAAGCATGACTAAATTCCCTGGGGGTATCAAATATGATTGGCTATTGAGTAGCCTTATGTGGACTAACACCTACAAGAGGCTATGTTTGGCTGTAAATCTGTAAACCAAAACTTGCCTCCAAACCAGAAATTGAAAAATAAGCACCTGCTTTGAGGCTTCTGGGAGCAAAATCTAAGGGGTTTCGAGCCACTTGGTTGAGGACCACTGGAATATGTTATAGCTCAAAGGTCATAGAACCAAATCATTACAAAATGCATAGGGTAACATGAGACTACCTGCTACCCCTAAACCATTAAATAGCACTATCTAGTCTAGTGCATACTGGATAGGCCAGTTGCTTGTTTGTCATAATGTATATAAAATATTCTTTACATACAATAAACTGACTACCATACTATGTTTTCTGCTTAAAGGGAAATACAAAAAAGGAAGGTAAATTCAACATACTGTAGCACTGTACTAAATAACATCTCCCATGAAACATATTTTAATATGTAGGTGTTAAAGGCCTACAGAGAATAAAGGAAAGGACAAAAATCAGCATTTTGCTTTATTAGATAATTTTGCACATGGCAAAATCTGCAAGTGAAACTCTCACTTTGTACATCGTTTTCTGCCAACTCTCCGCTGCCATGGCTAATGATGAATATCCTGACACTTCCCATACACGAGAGGCTGAAACTCTGGTTAGAGACACATAATCCTTACACAATCCAAGCTGGGTTCAGGCAGATGCACTCAACCAAATAGCACAGCTCTGAGTAATAGGAACAGTTGCTTTTACAGGTTGTCTGAAGGACGTTTTCAAAGCAACATATGGATCATTCTGCCTGAAATCCCGACCACACAAAATCTGCATTGTTAGTTCAAACTTTGTGCGGTAGAAAACCCCTGTATACATTTTAATTGGAATTTTAAAAATAGTTCATGGTGTAAACAGTCAGTTTTCTGTTATATTTCCCTAATTTTCTCTTGGTTTGTGTTTTTAGTTCGTCATATGTGACAGCTCTGGATATTTTGGGAGCTCAGTTGGTTTAAAATATTCATGTTCCTCTCTTGCTTATATTACAGGTAATGAGGGATACTTTTAAAGTATGCTGAAGCAAGGACTGCTGAGATTTTTATGCAAGTCTGCTCAGAGAAATTCTAAAGTCAAACCTTAGTAATACTGTATGTTGGTAACCCTAAATACAATCACAGCTTCACTGCTGTCTCCGCTGTACATTGGGTTAGTCTGGTCAATTAAGTCATAGTAAGGCTTACAGAGCCTTCTCAAAGATCAAGATGATCAACGAGCCAGAAACTCTTTGGTCTAAATCATGTTAGAAGCAGCATATCACCACATGTAGACTAACCTTTTGAAATTCTTATGGAGAATCTAATTACATGTATAACTAAGCTTGATATGTCTACTTTGGATAGATGGGGCACAAGAGGGTCAGTCTTAAAGGGCAAGGAAAGGCAAAGAAATAAAATCCCATTTTTACTTTCTTTAATGAAAAAGAAATCTATCTCCAATATACTTTAATTAAAAAAATGTGTACTGTTTTTATAAGAAACCTGACTGAATACAGTGAAATTCTCCCTTCATTTAGCGCTGTAGATAGGAATTGTCAGACGGTCCCTAACTTCTGGCAGGGAAACAATCATACTTATAAACAGCAGGGGGAGCACCTGCCTTACTTACCAGCCATGCAGAACTCCAGCAGCTTTGTTTTTTCATCATTTATGACAATCCCTAAGAAGCCCAGACCACACTGAGCATGTGCATGTAGTCTAGTCTTGCAAAGATGTATAACAAAGTTACAAGATGACAGCCCCCTGTGGCCAACTTTGAAAGCATAAATCATTTGTTTGATTAGGCTTGTGGTGCAGTAAGTTCATGTTTAGTATGCAAAATACAGCATTTACAGCCTTCTTCTATTTTAGACTATCCTTGCCCTTTAAAGGACTTGGCCATACAGGCATTGGCTGTGTGATCTTACATAGCCAGTTGGACTAATTTTGTTGCAATTTTCATTAATCACATGCAGGGGACTTGTACTTTAGCTTCCCTTAAGTAGAATAGTCGCCTAATGTTTGACCAGCTATGTTGGCCTCATCATAAGTTAGACAGCTAAAGGTGTCCTCAAACAGAATAGAAGTGGGCCCTGGACTCCTGGGTCAAAGTATTGCCCCTAAAGGTAGCAGAATATAGGGATATAGAAACCGAGCACACATGCTTAGGCTCCATTTTGCGGCATTGTTTTTCTGAGCTGGCAGGAAGGTTTTAGTGGAATCTGGACAGGTCAGGTTTAGTAAGCAGTAAGCTATTCTCTTTAATAGATCACTCTAGGGGGCAAATTCACTAAAGTCCAGAAATTCGCTAGCACAGCCTTCCCCGCACTTCTCCGCACTCCGCCCCACTTCACTAGGTGTAGTTTCGCCAGTGCTCCAGTAATTCCCTAAAAAATGTGAAGTTGTGCTCATGGAGGCAAACGGTAGCAAAGTTGCACTAGCAAAATTCGCCAGGTAAAGCAAGGTTGCGCTAGCGAAGGGGTATTTGCATATGGGGGAACTTAAAATTTGAATGGACGTATATGTTACAGAAAATGCATAACATTACACAAGCCCAGGGAACCTTAATAAATGGTAATATAATTGTTTTATGTGCCCAGAATATAGTTTATGTGCCACATGTTAGGAAAGTAGGGGGAAAGCAGGGTACCTAAAATAAAAATTTTTTGTCCTTTGCAGCCCATGAAAATGGAAAAGACGACACAATTTTTTGGGACTTTAAAAAAAAAAAAAAAAAAAAAAAAAAAAAGTCCTATCTACTCTATTGCACTTCGCCAGGTCAGAGCTGGCAAAGGCAAGTCTGGCATAAGAAGTAACGTTCAGTAAAACCAATATCTTAATGAACTTCTGTAGTAACGATATTTAGCCCTGGGGAAAATTCGCCTGGCATTAGAGTACAAAGTTTCACTACAGTCTATCTCCTTCACTAGCAAATTTTAGCCAGTAACGAAATTACTGAACACTGGCAAATTTTCCCCAGCGTTCACCACTTCACACTTTAGTGAATTTCCCCCCTAGGAGTGATCAAAAGATTAGGTTATTTAGCCTGAACAGCCAAGGCTCCACCGAGGAGTGTGAGTGGAATTAGATACCAAGGTAAATTGCTTACTTGTGCACTTACGCATGGGGGGCGGAGCAGAAAAACAGAAGCCGGCCTAGGGGCTCCGGAAATACAAATCCAGCCCTGCCTATGTGTATGCTTATACTTTTTCTTTGCTTACCTTGAGGGGATATACACTGACCAATGTATGCTGTGAGTATATGCCTAGCCACAAATGTTCAGTGTTCCTACATTATTCAGAAAATTCTATAAGCTATAGATTTAAGGAGCCCTGGGCAGTTTTTTATACCATAGTCTTACACAAGTTTATCAGTCTGAGCAGAAAGTTTCCATTGGTTGGCCAAAAGGAAATAAAGAGGAGCCAGGACTATGCAATGGCACATAGTTATCCAAACATGTGTATGGCACCACTATATGTACATTCAGTCAAAGGGAGGCTAATTAGTAGGAGCGCTTTAGATGTGTATGGACACCCTCATTAAAGGTTTACATCATCTTTAACCATGTATAATATGATGGCGTGTGCTGTGATTTGTAGTTAAGCAACATTTGGGTAAAGTATGGCTGAGCATTAATGTGTTTATCCTATTTAAGGTCACAATAAAACTGCCTCTCTATATTGACACATCTGTCTATCGTGTACCAATTTCTTCTGATTTTCATTCAAGTTCCATACTCCTGATTTATTGTATCATTAGTTTTTTTTAATCATCTGTGTTTTAATGAAGATCACATAAACAAAAAGAGCAGATACAATGGCACATAGACATACTTAAGAATGCATAATATCATCATTCAATATTTACTTGGATATGGACCAATAGAATTCATGGCAAACATAGATTAAACATGAAAAAAAGTAAAGAAAAACACACAAAATAAAAGAAAAGATATTGTGTGGTACAGTGCGCTGTGTTTGGCCTCAGGGAGCTGATTAGTCTCCTAATATCATTATTTTGGCTTCATTGAATGGCAACATTGCTATATGTGACGGAATTGTGAAGGGGGAAGTAGTAATACAGATTAAGTCAGTCCCAGTTTTTTTTAATATCTACCTCTCCCTTTGCAACTCTTTATAATAGGAGTTCCACAGAAACCAGTCTTCTTCAATTGCCAGCTAGGTGCTACGTAATACAGCAGTTAAGTCTTCCGTACTTCTATTCATTAAATCCCATAGAGATGGAGGGGTAGGGTCCTTCCACCATGTTGCTATTAAACATCTTGCTGCTGTAAATACAGATTAACACCTTCTGAGTCCTTTTATCCACTCTCTGAATTGGGTGTCCTAATAAGTGAGTCAAAGGGTCCCTTTGAAGGTCCAAACAGGTGTTTTTTTTAACCAAAACTTGTTCCGTTGACCATAGGGTAGTTATTTGGGGGCAGGTCCAGAACATGTGAAACAGTGTTGCTGGTGCGGCACCACATCTCCAAAAGCTCGAAGGAACAGTAGGAAATAGTTTATGCAGTAGGGCCGGAGCATGATACCACCTAAACAATACTTTGTAAATATTTTCCTTAATAGTCGTACATATGGAGGTCTTTGTGGCGTTAGTCCCACTGATCTATGGTGATGTGAGTCCCCAGCTCTCTATTCAAATGCTGCATATATGAATGGGGGTGGTCTTCTACATCGTGTGCAATTAGTTCCTTATATATTAGAGATATATGGCCCTTCCTCTCCTCCACTTTCGTACACAAATGCTCAAATAGGGTTAGCTCAGGAAGTTTCATTGTTCCGCCCATTGACATCACATAATGCCTCAGCTGGAAATACATGTAATCTTTGAACCCACATACAGTAGCTCATACCCTTCTATTAGCTGTTGCTTGTCTAAGAAGTTCTTGGTTTATGTATCAAATAGATGGACCAGTCTGGGTGCTGCCAGACTTTAACAAAGTGCTTTTCTAAGGGAAAGGCATCATGAAAAAGGAAGGGGGTAAGGAAACTTGCCTTATCCGCTGGAACTAATTTGTTCTTACATTTGGACCATATTTGTCTTGTGAATAGTATAGTCCAGGGGCTAATTTTCCCAATTTAACATCCTGTTTGGTACATACTGTAGCAATGTGCTTCGGTGTATAGGAGCTAGAGCTTGCTTCTCTATTTCCATCCATTTGGTATATGTATATTTGAAGGACCATTGTGTTACTTGTCTAGCCTGTGTGGCCAGGTAATACGCAGAAAAGTCTGGGACATCTAGACCCCCTTCCGTCCTTCGTTTCTGTAGGATAGTTCTGCGTATCCTTTGACTCTTACCTCCCCATATATATCTATAACATAAATTTTGAAAATGCTGCAGAGCTGGCCGAGGTACTACCACTGGGAGGCTTTCAGAATAATATAATAACTGGGACAAGATGGTAATTTTTGGGGTGGCAATCATGCCGAACCCCGATATATGTGGCTTCTCCCAGTTTTGTATGTCTTTTTTCACTTCCATAGAGCTTCAAAGTTGACTTTATATAACGAATTATAGTTTGGAGTTATCAAAATGCCCAGATATTTAAGACTGTTTTCCATCTGTAGTCGAAATTTAATTTCCGCAGCTTCAGAGTGGTTAGGAGTATATTTATTGGTAGTACCTCTGTTTTATCGTTGTTAAGTTTATACCCTAAGTATACTCCATAAAAATTTAATTCTTGATGAAAATTTGGCAAAGAGGTAAGGGGCTGGGTTAGGGTGAAAAGCACATTGTCTGCATATAGGCAGACTTTGAATGACCTTCCCCTCACTGAAGCTCCCTTTATATCTGAGCAAATCCTTATTCTATTAGCTAAGGGCTCTAGGCTTAGCACAAACAGAAGAGGAGATGGGGCAGCCATGTCTTGTGCCATTATGAATTTGGAAGGTCTTAGAAAGTAAGCCTGCTGACTTTACCTGTACCACTGGGTTTGAGTACAACCCTTCAAGGGATGTGACGAAGAACCCCAAGAAACCCATCACCTCCAAAGTGGCAAACATAAATTCCCAGTTGAGATGGTCGGAAGCCTTCTCAGAGTCGACACTTAATACCAGGGTCCCTTGTTTTTCTGTATTGAGTATATCTATTAAGTTGATAACTCTGCGTGTATTATCTCCTGACTGTCTGAAGCGGACAAAGCCTACTTGGTCCTTGTGAATCAAGTTAGGGAGAATTTCATTCAGTCTATTTGCCAGTAACTTGGTGAAAATTTTTAAGTCTGCATTCAGAAGAGATGACGGCCTATAGCTGGAACATTTAGTATGGTCCCGCCCTTTCGGCGTTACAATAATATGTGATCTCAGGGTATCCCTGTGTATGGGGCTACTCTGTAAATAACCATTGTATAGGTCACACATTCCACTGTATAAATGTTTTGGAAATCATTTATAATATTTGTTTATTTATTATGTCAGACCATCTGGTCCTGGCGATTTTTTAGCTGGGAGGTCCTTTAATACTGAGGCCAGTTCCTCCACTGTCACCTGGGCATTGAGCAGATCTAAGTCTTGTTTGGTGAGGGTGGGAAGTCCAGATTATTGTAAAAAAAAATTTAGGGTCTGCAGATGTTGCTTCGAGCTCTTATTTGGGGTGGGTAGATTATATAGTTTTTCATAGCAGTTCCTAAAATAATGCAAAATAGTGGTAGTGTTAGATTCTATTTGATCTCCTTTTCTAATCATCAGCGATCTCTGGAGTATTTTACAGTCTCTTAGTTTGTTGGTCAGCATGGTGTGTGCTTTTTTACCACATTCATAATATGTTTGCCTGGTCCATTTTATAGTTTTTTCTGCATTTTGTGTTTGAAGGTCTTTAATTTTATTTCTCAGATTTATGATTTTAGCTGTGTCGTGGGTCTGTTTGAAAAATGCTATTCTAGGACAAGTAGGGAGCTTTGGAGGGCTTTCGGTGTGGCATGTTTGTTACGTTTTAGTTGGCTAGCCAAAGTTATCAATTCGCCTCATATAAAGGCCTTGTGTGCTTCCCAAACAGTTGAGAGGTTTTGTACTGACCCCAAATTAATTTTAAAGAAGTCCTCTAGGTTATCCTCAAGTAATTCGATATGCTCAGGTGAGGTCAGCAATGATTTGTTTAGTCTTCATTGACAAGACTTAGTTCTGTGGAGATTTTCTAAGGGTATCGACCATTATCGGAGCATGGTCTGACCAGGTGATTTTCTCTATTTCTGCTTTGAGATTGTGATGGCTTAATTGGGGTAAAATAAGTATATAA
>CM044447.1:109615148-109652577 GCA_024363595.1 Xenopus borealis | reverse complement strand
TCTCACATCTGGGGGTCTCTTGAAGTAGTTGCAGCTCTTTCCCTTATTCTCTGAGGGAGAGGTTATCCCAATCCTTCGTTGGTTAGTTTTTGTTTATGTGCTATTGGTGCTTTGTCCCATAGGGGTTGCAGCCTGCTGGGCATCGTTCATCTTGGCTGTTGTGCAGGTATCTCTATGGGTGGTAATTCCAGGGCCCATGAAAAATAGTTGTTTGACATCTTGCAATATGTATGATCTGCTATTTTTGACAGCAATCAGTTAAAAAGATATCCCCATCTTTAAGGGATATTATTTTCCCGTAGCTGTTGGGTGATCGGTTTCAGGGTTCTCCTTTTCGCTAAAGTAATAGATGATATGTCATTAAAAACTTGTAGAGTTTCTCCCTGGTATGTGATAGATTGACGATTCCTAGTCATTTGAATGATCAAGTCTTTGCTCTCGAAATAGTGTAAGCATAGGATTACATCTTTTGGCAGTTTAGCATCTGGTGGTCTGGATCCTAAGGCTCTATGAGCTCTTTCCATGCGCCATAAATTAGAGGGGAGAAGAATTTATTTAAATAGACCTTACGTTCTGTTTGTTTGACCGTGTCTGGTATACCCTGATGAGCAGGTTGTTTCTGCGATTACGGTTTTCTAAGGCTTCGCAAAGCAGTTTTAATTGAGCATGGTCGGATTGCAGAGCGTTATGTTCCTCCCTCAAGGCATTATATAAGTCTATGATGTCATCCACAGTATTCTCCACTTTATCTGTATGATCTCCTAGATTTGCAATGTCAGCTTTTACTGTGGAAAGTGCTTGAGCTACTGGGTCGGATATTGTGTGGGTAAGGGAGTCCTTTACGCTGTTCAAATGCTGCAATAGAATCTCTTCCATTACTGGGAGAGTATCTGGTAGTGTATTCATTAGTTCCTGAGTGTTTCGTGCGCTGGGAGGACAGGCTGGAGTATTTCCTTTCACCCCATTGTGTTCAGTTGCCTCTGCTCTGGTCTCCGGTGCAATATGAAGCTCTGTTGTAGCTAATGTAGCTTTTAAGCCGCAAGGTCACAGAGCTCCGCGAAGTTGCGTCTGCCTCACTCTGAGCTGGTCATGCACCCCCGTATCATAAGTTTTTTATGTTTCACATAAGATTTGTTTGTTTGTTGCACAGCTTATCTGTAAACCTTTGTGAACAGAGTTAGGGAGAGTATAGTATAGTAATTGCCTCCTGCTTATTTCAAAATCTCTGAGATTCATAATAGGATTACATTGTTACAGAACAATGTCAAAAAATTTTGGTGGTATGTACAAATGTGCGGTAAAAATCAGTTTTCCTGAGTTGCCCAGGGTAAAATGGTGAAATGCAGAACCAGGTTAGAGTTTCAGTAACAGTGTGACATTTGCAAGAACAGTTTTAGTTTCTTTCTGTGTGCACAGTGCAGGTATGGGACCTGTCTTTACGTAATTTAGATCTTCAAAAAAATGTTTTCTTTCAAAATGCAACAGTTAATAGTGCTGATCCAGAAGAATTCTGCACAGAAATCCATTTCTCAAAAGAGCAAACAGATTTTTTATATTTCATTTTGAAATCTGACATGGGGCTAGACATATTGCCAATTTCCCAGCTGCCCCAAGTCATGTGACTAGTGCTCTGATAAACTTCAATCACTCTTTACTGCTGTATTGCATTTTGGAGTGATATTAATTAAATCTTAGTTGGGATAAAGTACAAGGTACTGTCTTATTATTACAGAGAAAAAGGAAATACATGGACAAAGAGTAGCCAATGGGGGATGGCCTTTCTGTAATTCTGATCTTTCTGGATAACAGGGTTCCGGATAACTGATCCCATACCTGTACTGGAGTTTTAGCCTCCTCACCCCAATTTTAAAAGGATTATAAACTTTCTGTAGAATTAATCTTTTTGTCAAGTAGGAATTATGTTCAATGCAAAATCCTCTTGTGTCTGTAATTAAATTAGTACTGCTCCCCGCTTTGTGGAGCTATGGGGTTCAAAGGAGTTAGTTGTATGGAAGATTTATATCTGCTTGAAGGATCCAGCTCTATGGGTTCTCAACTACAGCTCTGATTAGGATTTTAAAAAAGTTGTGAGTCTTCCCTTACCAGACTCTGTAACAGCCCTTCAAAGTAAGCATCCAAAATATTATTACTGATGCAAGACCAGAGTTATGTGGGTCACTGGTTCTGAAAGACCTTTTTTTAAACATTTTATTGTGTATTGTTTTGCTTTATGAATTCATCTTTGTGGCTTCTGAACAACAGCTCCTATCCTGGTTTAATCCATAATAATATACAGGTAGGGGACCTGTTATCTGGATATGTCTGTAATTTGCATCTCCACCCCTCAAGTCTACTAAAAAAATCATTTAAACATTAAATAAACCCAATGGGATTGTTTTACCTCTGATAAGGATTAATCAAGTCTTAGTTGGGACTGTTTTATTATCACAGAGAAAAAGGAAATGATTCTATGAAAATGGAGTATGGGAGATGGCCTTCCTGTAATTCAGGGTAAAAGGTTTCCAAATAATACCTGTACTGGAAATTGCTTTGAATTGCAGTGCATGAAACATGTGGGTGGAGCAACACAAATAGAAGTTTTATGTTCCCTTTAAGACGTTTGAAGCTTGATATTGCTGTATGCCATACATATGAATATATATGGGTAAACCATGACTAAACAGTGTTGTGCATGCTGTAAGTGAGCTTTAGGTCCCATGGGGAAAAGCAGTGATGTAGCAATTAGGTTTAATAGGGGAGCCTGGAGAGATACTGGGCCAAGTTAAAGCCTGGAAAAATATTTATGCCAATTTATGGTTTATCACGTGAAAACTCATGTACGAAATTCAATTCAAAGAGAAAAAATCTTCTCCAAATTCCCTTCCAAATTTTAACCATAGACTTCAATAGAGTTTTCACACGATAAAAAGTGAGATCTTTCTCTGAATTGAATTGCATCTTAAATTGAATCTCGTCCATTCACTTGATAATCCTTTTCCTCACTAAATTTAATCTGACCCTTTGTGAATGTTTTTCCCTCTATAACCATGCTTATCCACAAGATATATTGGTTGCATGCATGGTGGAGGAGTTCCAGGAATATTTTCTGCTGGGGAGGAGGCCTGGGAAAGCAAGTTGCACCCATGGTAAAAGTGTGATGCAGGTATGAGATCAGCTATCCAAAAAGTTCTGAATTATGGGAAGGCCGTGTTCCATAGGCTCCATTTTATCCAAATTTTCTAAAATTATTTTTCTCTGTAATAATAAAACAGCAGATTGTACTTGATGCAAACTAAGATATAATTAATCATTATTGGAAGCAAAACCAACTTATTCGGTTTACATCATGGTTTTCATGTAGATTTAAGGTTTGCAGATCAAAATAGAAATACCCCTTATCTTTAAAGCCCCAGGTCCTGAGAATTCTGTATAACAGGCTCATACCAGTACAAATACTTTCCTTTCACCTTAATTACAATCAGTTGTAGATAACAATGTTAGTAATAGAAAATATATCACAGATAGGAAGGATGGTATTTTTTTCCGTAGAAGTAGGGAACACTACTTCAACAGTTTTCATGTGCCTGGCTCAACACATATAAGGGGTTATGTAATAAAAGGCACTAAGTTTGCCCAAGGGCAGTAACCTATAGCAACCAATCAGCAGGTAGCATTCACTAGTCACCTGTTTAAATGCTAGCATCTTATTGGTTGCCATGTGTTACTGCCCCTGGGCAAACTTAGTGCCTTATATTACATACAGGCATTAGTGTCTGAAATCCAACATTGTCCTTATAGTTATAAGAGGTGGTGCAGGATGGTTCTGGCCATTAGAGAAAACACTAAGGAGATTATTTATGAAAACTTGAATGTGTCTCATATTTTTATTCATCCATGTTCGACCAAACTTCCTTCGACGATTTGATCTTAATCAATAAAATAACTTGAAAAAGTTGGGTGGGAAAAAAAAATCGAGTAACAACCGAATCATATGATTTTTTACTTGGATTTGGCGCTCAAATTGCTAAATTTTTTTGTGTTATCTCCCAGAAACCCCAAATTCTTGAGATCATAGAATGAAACCCAGCGCAGATCACATCTTCAAATTGTAATTCACTTCTACAGGACCTCGACAGATTTGAGATGGTGGATTTTAGAATTCTGACTTTTTGCAACTTCGAGGGTATAATTAATCTCACAAATATTCAGTTTTTTTCCCTCTAAAAATTTTATTTTTTTTCTCAAAAAAAGTTGACCAGAAAAATTGAGGTTACAAAATAAAGCTCATACAGTCACATAACTCTAGAGCACATCCCTCCCTAAGGTAGACCTCTACAGCATTAGGATGTTGATGATGAATACAGTGCAAAATATACACAAAAATGCATGAAAATGGTAATGTCTCGATTATGCCGCTTCTAGTGCTAAACCAGAACATTTATGGAGGCAGATACATAGCCTTAAACAGAAATCTCAGGTCTGCGGTGATTTCCATTGTGTTATCACTCTCTGTTCTGTTTTGTTTTTGCTACTGCAACAAAATCTCACCCAAAGCAAAGGACTTTCAGCATAACAACACTGCTGACTGCTAGCTTATTAACCTCAACATGCCTTTCCTTCCTGCAGTTTTCTCTTACTTCATGCTGCTCTACTTTTTATCTGCACAAATCACTGCACTGTCTATATCTTTAGAAAGCAAATTCAAACCCCACACTAATTTGCCAGACCCCTTAATCATTATTGTTCGGTGCAATATGAGTTTTGAAGTCACTGACACTCATTTATGTTCCATAAACACCTTCATTGGAAGGCAGAATAAAAGGTAGGACAGATCCTTCTACCTGTGAATAGATCATTATTCTCCGTCCAGACAATCAGTTCAAGAACAAAGTGAGGCACACGCCTTGTCTAAAACATCAAACGCTTCCCCATATGCCAAGCCTGAAGCATCTATTGCAGAACACAATGGAAAGTAATACATGGAGTTGCCCTCCCTGATTAATTTTCTTTCAGCGTGTAATTCTTCCAACAGCAACAGGGAACAAGTGTTTTGCATCACATTCACTGGCTGCAGTAATTCAAGGATAACGGCAGAACAAACAATACAATATTTCCTGCCTGTACATATCTATTTTGTAGGTGCTTGAGTAGATGAACAAGGCTCCTCGTTCATACAGCAGCTGCCTCCCTAGGCTTCTTGTTTTGCCTAATTAACCACAAAGTCAGTGGTTTATGTGAAGTCACAATCATTTTATAGTATGCTATATAATTTATATTTTTATAGTATTTTCTGATTTTGTTGATTAGATAAAAAAATGTAATAATAATTAGATGGCTTTATAACAAAGGACTATTGTTTTTAGGTAGCCGAGGATGAGTAGGTATAACAGTTCTTTATTAGCAGGTTCATGCAGCACAACAGCAGAAACTTGAACTCTATTGTTTTTAAACAGTATAAAAGCTAAAGTGTATGCAAAGTATAACTCATGTTCACAGTGACCTCTACAGGCCATTTGTATAAACACCACATATTACTAGTGATGGGTGAATCTACCCAGTTTCGCTGAAAAATTTAGCGAATTGGCGAAAAAATTTGCGAAACGAGTCGCGGCACGTTTTTGACACGTTGCGTAGTTTTCGACGAGCGACTCATTTTTTGGCAAATTTTCGTTGGCGTTTCGCGAATTAATTCGTCCATCACTACATATTACCCCTATAGTAGGAAAGCATTTGTGCAAATGTAATAAACAACAATGAAATGGTGTGCAAACAGTAAACAATATTATACACTCTTCACATCACATAGTCCTTGGTCCATGCAGGTAGTTTCCCATAATGAGCAATGTTTAGGAAAAATGACACCTACACTAAGGGGCAGATTTATCAAAAATGTGAAATTAGAGCTCACCACAGAATAACTCACCCGCTATCTTTTCATTCCTATGGGAATTTTAGAAGCACATTTATCGATGGGTGAAAGCTAGAGTTCACTATTTAATGAATGCAGTTCTAGAATGAATAGAAAGCGAGTGAGTTTTCTGTGGTGAGCTCTAATTTCACACTTGTGCACATAAATGGAAATATAGCTGTGCATGTGGCCTCACTCATAGGACCTTGGTAACCCACACTTAAAGGAAGTTCTCATTCAGACTGGAGCAGATCATGAAATTCTAGTATTGGGTCTGGTGAAATCTGTCTGTGAGAATTTTTATTGATCTGAAACTGACAACTGATCCGGAATTAATGATCCCTCTGCTTCCCCTGAGAAGGAAATCAGCGAAAGGGAAGCTTTTAGAGTAGACACTACTTGTCCTCTTTGTAAGGTCCTGGAGTTTCATGTTACCAGTACTAGTAATCAGCAGTTCCACACCAGACATTCATCTGTTCATTTATTTCTGAGAAACACATTCATAAAGTCAATTGTTAGTACAGTTATGGGACCTGTTGTCCAATATGCTCAGGACCTGGGTTTTTCTGTATAACGGCGCTTTCACTAATTTGGATCTTCATACCTTAAGTCTACTAGAAAATCATGTAATCATTAAACAAATCCAATAGGCTGGTTTTGCTTCCAATAAGTACATGGTACTGTTTTATATTTGGATTATTTGGATAAAATGCAATCTATGGGAGGCAGCCATTTTGGAATTCGGAGCTTTCTAGATAACAGGTTTCCAGATATCGGATCCCATACCAGTAGTAGATTCATGAATCAGATAAAAGTGCTATGAAATAAGTTGCTGCTATAGAAATAAGTGTTAATAATAAAAATAATAATAATAAAAGTGAGTGTAGGACTGACCATGTCAAGTTTGGTCAGCTTGAATAAACAGTTGTTCACCTTGAATATATTGCAATATGGGCAATCCCTGCCCATTGCTTTATTCAGAACCTTAAGGTGGCCATACACAGGCCAGTAAAAGTTGTCTTGGTCCAAGCCAGCAGCTTTTAGCTGTCTCTGTATAGGGCCATGTGACAGGTCTGCCCAACCGATAACCATTGGTCAATTCAGATTTTTCCATTGGAGTGAGGACCCCATAGACACATCAATGTGGTTCTCCCAGTGACCTGCACTGGTGGCAGCCCCATATTGCTCAGTGGAATTTGGGCATATTGGGCAAATATGCAGATCTTTAGGTTATGGTGAGTTTTAACATCCTTAAAATACTTATATGAGTGGGTGCAAGGGATTTCTTTTCTTTGCCTGTATGCATTTTGTGCTCACACCCTCATAATGGTTTAACATTGTTTAGTGGTGAGAACTGGCCTTCAGGCTTGCACATGTGTATATGCACTTCTGTTCCTGTTAATGAGGGATAAAAATTTAATGAGCTGTTACTTTTTTTACTTACTTTTCCATACAGTTCCCATAAATGATGATTCTTAGTCTTACTTTCCTTATAAAACCTATGCTTAGAATACATTTTTCAGTTTTCCTGTTTTTACGTCCACTTTTTCAGTTTGGGACCAAACCAATATTTGTACCTAAACAGGAGTTGCATGTTCATACTATTATGGACATTTTCCCAAATCTGGACGGGACAAGGTACTAATTTGTCTCACAATGGATTTTTACCAGGATATTAGAAATGGATTTGCTATGAATTGGATCTCTACATCTCTATATGGTTCTATGTTTTGATGGAAACAGTTAATACTGCTGTTCCCATCCGGTGCCTCCCCTAACCTCCCACTACCTTTATTCACAATGGACATTTAACAGGATAATAGGAATGGATTTGTATGGTTCAATGATTAACACTTTAGTACCCACCCAATACAGTTTCTCCCCTAACCTTCCCCCACCTTCACATAACACTATTTAACACAGAACATGTGTGTATTGCTATAGGCTTTATAAAGGGCTTAGTGAACGAAACATTGACTTTTGTCTACTTTTTTGTGCGAGCCAATAAAATCACCTTGATGCAAAATTGATTCATCTTCACTTAAACCACCTACTCCAAATAATATAATTTAAGTTATCTATTGACTGCTTTTGGTTGACACTTTGGTCCAGATTCAATTCAGTGAGAAAAATGTTTATTAAGTGAAAAGTTATGGACTAGATTCAATCTGAGATGCAACTCAATTCAGAAAAAAATTATCTCACGGTTTATCATGTAAAAACTCTATTGAAGGAGAATGGAGAGTCCATGGAGAAAAGTTTTTTTTTTCTCCTTGAATTATATCTCATCCATGAGTTCAAAACTCTATTAAACTCTATGGGAAAAAAATGTAAACTGATTTGGGAGAAAAGTTTTTTCTCGTCCATGAGTTTTGACGTGATAAACCATGAGATAACTTTTTCTCATGGAATTGAATCTGGCCCTTTATCTTTCTGTTCTCTAGCCCTGCTATCCATCTGATGACCTGGTTACTGGCTTCAGAGCTGAAAGATATAGAAGAAACCTTGCCTATATCTCTCATTATTTATGACCAATCACTGTCTTCTGCGCTTTGTAATTATACATTTTTTATATTTTTTTGTTATGTTACCATACGACAAACTGCGAATGCAGGAAATACCCTATAATTACAATTTAAAATTTAAGGGTAGAGTTTCCACTTACTGCAGCATTTAACAGGTATAATTTAATGCCTTCAGCACTAATTTAAGCTATATATTTTTAACTACAACACTGCGTATGGCTGTTCCAGGATTTTTTTGGCAGCTATAGAGTAAACCCGTGATTAAGCTCTATTCACAGTCATTAAAATCCAAATGGAGTAGAGCTGTCTAACGTTTGAGATAACAGATGCTGTGTTTGATGTGTAGTCAGGCTGATTACTTTGAGTTTGACGGATGATGAGTTCAATGTTCCCAGAAAAAGAACGCATGCTTATAAATTAAAACATCTCTATTGTATAGGTAATCATTACTTTAGATGAAAATAGTAAGAGGTTTATAGTGCTTTCATTGCTGGGTTCAAAGACTTAGATATGGATATACTGGCATAAACTGCTAGCTTTGTATCTTATGGATCTTAAAGGTTTATTTAATTATCTTCAATAATAGACAGGGCACAAGGCTTTACTTGTGGGCACACACCATACAATTCAGAATCAGCAGATGAATTGTGCATGCCAAGTCTGTATTACAAATACAGCTGTAGACAAGGTTGCATATGAGTGTACTAGACGCAGTTTATTGACTGTAGGTATAAAGAATAACATAGGCAAAATTTGGCTCTGTGGTGCCATCTGCTTTGACTTATAAACCCATCTCAGATACTGTCCGTCAACTGTTTATTTTACACTTGGATCTGTCCCATGAGGTCTTCCATAATCTGTTATGCTGTTTAATACATGCAGCTCCTCCCATATAAACCAATGCACTATGGGAAAATAACCTATTTTTTTTAAGCTCCATTTATTTTTCCATGAACGGAAATCAAACACTGTTTAATGCCCTACTAAAAATTGCCCTTTAAAAATGCTTTCAGAATAGAACTTCAAATAATTACTGTGCTGTAAAAAATTAAGCTTGGTTAAGACTATTGGGAGACATTGGTCTTTGCACATCTCTCTCAAGGTGAAGTGCAATACAGAAGAAAAGCCTCTTTGGTCTCTATAGACTGAAGCCAAGGGTTACGTGGCTATCATCCATCAAGATCATAAAGTTGTACCTGCCTATACAGTCTGCACAGAAAAAACCCTTTCTATATTGGTTCTTGGTAGTTTAACAATTCACAAAGCCCCTCTATAATAGATCATATGCTCAGAAAACCCTCCAGTCCTTGACTTATGTATGTTAGGTATGTTGTTTTTTGCAATATAAAAATTGTTCTGCACTTTCCGTTGAGATTCCAAGGGATTTCTTGTTTAACTTGAGTGCAATAAGTAGGGCTTATGCTAAACATACTTTTTTGTTTTAATCAAGGAATTTTTTGGGGCTGTATATTGGTAATGTACAAATGAAATTTGCAAGGACTTAACACGTTATAGGTTCAGTCTACCTGTTTTTCCTGTTTAGCTGAAGAAATGAAAATCATAGATTTTTCACAATTCAAATTATAAGCAAATTGTGAGTTCAGCACGAGTCTTATTCATTGCATGCATGAGGAACAAGGGCATATACTGGCCCATTGCTGAAATGACCTTTATGAATTTTATCACTAAATACTTTAGCAAATGTTAGAATTGACCAAACAGTTCCACTTCTCCTGAGAAGGCTTGGAATAGGACTTTAACTATTCTAGAATATAAGACTTTAGGGTACGTGCTTCATACCCTGGAGGGCTCATGGCTAAATGCTCTTAGGGTACAAAATGCATAGGGCCCAAGGAGATGTGTATTTTTTTATTTCTACTAATAAATATAATTTTTTACATATAAAATGGCTCTGTTTTTTCTCTTTGCACATACTAATCTCTCCCTACCTCAGGCACAACAACATAGGTTAGTTTCTTCAGAAGCCTGTTTATCTTCAGTTATGTTTTGAGAAGTTGGGCCGAAACCTGAGTTCAGTGGGTAACCCTTATATATTCTCCAAAAACACAAATATATAAAAAAAGTACATTTTTACATGCTAATAAAAGAGAAGAATGTGTGTGATAATTTGTTCTTTAACATGATTACATAACACAAATGTTGAAAAGCATATGCACCTAACAAGTATTTGAATGATAGAAATATGTGTTAATAAGGTAATGGCTCTGACTCTGAAATTGTGTTCATCCACGTGAATGCTGCAGGCAGATGGAACACCTCCACACACACACACAAAAGCTACTGCTGGCCACTATCCAAGATGGGGAATAGATGCTATCATATCAGAAAAGATTACATTTCAGACATCTTGTTGAAGTTAGAACTAAGATCATTCTTGTGTTTTTACATGTATAATGATAGAACATGTGTCTGTTTATAACATATTTTATTTATATTAATGTTTTATAATACATGGAGACTACAACATGGAGGGAGGGTGATTTATAAGAACCATCAAGTTCTCAAGTTCTCCTCGGTTGTCCAACAATTGGTTTTGCCCCTTTCAGCTTATACAATGTAATACATTGCCCATATATAAAGATAATATGGATATAGTCATCCAGATATCATTTCAACAATATCCATAATACCTAACAGTATTCACTCCAACTCATACTCTAATTTACTTTCTGGCTTTTTGCACCTCATCTGTTGCTTTGAAGTCTTCTTGGAGTATCAGTCCCAGTCTGGCAACCTTTCGAATGGAGCATGCATATTTCATAAGACAAAAGGAAAAAATTAGTAGGGTGAAAGGGATCCCAAAGCTACAAGGATGGGAACCAAGGTTATATTTTTGCGTTAGAGCTTCCTAAAATTGTGTTATTTGTAAATATAAGAGAATGGAGCTCTTATGTCTGCCTTGACACTGAGTAGGATTTCTCCTACATGTGAAGTTCCCACCCAAACTCCAAAAACATACAGGCAGGTTAATTGGTCCCTGTTGACTTTGGCCATTATATGTGCACTGAGATTGTCAGATCCAACGTGGCACCAAGATGAACAATCTTTACAAAGGTTTCCAAATATGTTAGCTTTGTATACATAAAGGATAACAATGACTTCTTTTTACAACACAACCATAACTAAGTCTATGTTTCCTTTGTCCTTATTCTCTTGGGTTTTCTCTTCAACCTCCAGGCACTGCATCTTTTCTGTTGTTTTGAACCCTCTTTTACTGGTAATGTAGAAATGAAAATCCCACATTAGGATAAAGAAAAGAAGCTGAATGGGCAAGAATGGATAAGAACAGTATTACAACAGCAACATTAGAGTTCAACAATAAGGAATTTCATGTACACTATGGTATCTTAACAAGGAAGACTAACAATGACTCTTCTTGTAAGATGACAAATAGTAAAGCATGGGTAACATGAAACCTGCTAAACCTGCAACATTACCCACAGCTTGAGTGACTTTGGGTTGCAGAATATTCTATTTGCAAAGGCCAGTGTGGATGGTGGGTTCAGACTTCAGATGGTGCGTCTGCCTTAATAACACATATTGTACCTTTCACCCTTCCTCTCTCCTTCCTCTTCTCTCTCTTCGGTGATGTCACTAGTTGTAGTTTATAAATTGCAGGTTATAGCTGACCTAATAACTGCTTCTTAGAAGGCAAATGCCAAACATTAAAATCTTCTGCATAACAAGGAACTAATTATAGATCTAGAATAAAAATACTGTTGCTGGATTATGTTGGGGTTTAACCATAGCGACAGTCAATAAGCTACAAAGTGGCAATTAATAAAGCAATCTATTTTTTCTGAATGCTTACAAAAAGCTATGCTGATTACTGTAAAGCCGTTGAGTTAATGCTTTAACAGAAGTTAGAAATTATTGTAATAATTATTTAACCCTCAGTTAGATACATTTAATTATCTGGAGAGATTATATTTTCCAATCATTATTTTATAGATTGCACAACCTCTTGATGTTTGATTGTGTGGATGATGCAGGTGATGTTTTGTTCTCCATGGATTGGTGTCAACATGGCCTAGAAGGTACATAAGCCACAACTAGTTAATTTCTGCACCTCTTTTCTAGCTTTGGATGCAAACTTATTTCCAATACTGGTTGATTAAACCCTACTGAGAGTAGTGTTGGTCTTAAAGGAAGCCAATAGCATTTGCAATTGAAAATTAAATAGCAAAATGCTAATAATTGGTCTTAGTTTTTCACTTTTTATATTCATTAGATTCCTCCATGTGTTATGTTTTATAGTTTTCCAGAAATGTTTATTGGATGTCCAACCCTTCCTAGTAATGTGTTATGAACTATAAGTGTTTCATGATACAAAGGAATGCAAATACAGTAGAACCCCCATTTTACATCCCCTGATTTTAAGTTTTCCCTTATTTTACATTGTTGTTTTGTGGTCCCACCTATATATTATGCATAATACATTTCCCTGATTTTAAGTTTTCCCTTATTTTACACCATTTTTTTCTGGTCCCCTGAAAAACATAAAATGGGGGTTCTACTGTACTTCCAGTTATACAGCTTCAGTATCATAGCAAGAATTCAGCTTTTTTATGAAATGCCTCAGTTAGACGTAGGTTGTAGCGATATCCATCTAGTTTGATTGACTGCAACATCTATGTAGAAAAGCTCTGTTTATATCTGTAAGTACAATAAATTGATCATCTGTTATGATCTTTCTTTGCATTGGTTCCTTCCATCAAAGCTACTGTACATTATATGAAATGAACTGTATATGTACGCTATTGTTCAGCATAGGTTTGGGGAATACAAGACATATGTTATATATTGTTATATGCTGCACTAAACAAAAAACAGTAAACATGAAAGTGGTTTAGGTTTTTTAATCCTGGTTCACCAAAGTTTCAAAGGCAAAAAAGATATCTAATACAGATATTCTGCCCATTTAAGGGCTCAGACACACTTTATCAACTGGTGGGAAATCTCCTCTCCCGCAGGCAAAGAAGCACCTAACAATTCCATCCCCTTCATGTTGGAATCCCAGGTAACTGCCCAAAAATGTGCAGGTATTGGGCACTTCCTTGCCTGCGGGAGAGGAGAAATCCCTCTGGGCAATGTGTCAGTGCCCTAAACCCCATGTACAATCAACCTGTCCTTATTTATAAGCATGATACGGCTACAGTTGGGGAAAGGGAGGAACTTGTTTATACAGAGCTCTATCTATATTTAAACAGACTCTCCTGATGACATAGAGAACGAGTTAGTAATAAAGTTAGCTAAACAATGCATTTTTATTGACATACTGTATTTTGCTCAGGTTATATAGGTGCTTTGTGATGGAACAAACGGTTGATTCATTAAGCTAGCAAACATACCCAGAATCAACCTGGGCTAGTTTTGTAATATAAACTGATGCTGACAGTGCTGAACTGCACCATGACATACACTATTATAGAATAGTAATGTAATGTAATATTCATAAACATTTATTTAACTGTATTCATGCTTTTCTGAAACTAAAATATAAGAAATCTGCAGTCTCTTTTTTTTCTCAGGCAACGCCATGGTCTCTCTTTTTAATGCCCTCATAAGTTCTCCAGTAAAATGATAATGGGAAACCAGAAATAGCTTCCTGTTCTGAGTAGGAAATGAGGAGTACAGAACACTGAGAATAAGATTTATTAAGGACGCCAATTTCATCATCTTGGCTATTTTAAAACTACAATCAGTCAATGCTTTGTTTAAGGAAAATGATTCAATTACTAAATGAATCAGTAATTAAAAAGAAGAAATATATTTATTAAACTTGGTGTAATAGTGCCAGAAGCATTGGATATTGCTCTGTGGTATGTAGGCATATATTAAAGGGCAACCTGGAAACAAAGACTCTATCTAATGTGCAGCAGAGAACCAACATTATAGACCCAGTTCAAGGATGATATACTGTAACTAAATACTGTATATTCAAGATTATGGATCTGAGGTGACCGCTGATTGCATGATGGAAGCCAGTAATTCATTTAGGCTTTTCAACTGCTGACATATATTTTTCCTTTTTTGCCTGAATATAGAATGTATATGCTGTACTTTAAAAGGGTAATTTAGGACTGCAAGTGCAGTTGCACTAAAATAAACCCGAATTCACATGAAAGATCTGAAATTCGATCAAATTTTCAAAAAGAATAACTTGCCCTTTAAATTTTTATTCAACTGCATAGTCCGCCGGAATCAACCTACCGAAATGGGTTTAGCTATTTTTGATCGATAAAAAAAAATTTGATCGAATGGTTAAAATAGTTCGAATAGTTCGATTGGAACAATTTTATCGATCGAATTATTTCTATGTGATCGAATTGCGGTAAAATCTTCGATAACCAATCACATCCCTTATGTGGCACCAACTGGAACATTTTTCATGCTTGTGTTACCCCCCAAATCTTTATAGATTTGAATGTGGCTCACAGGTATAAAATGCCATGGACCCCCAATATAGAAGCAAGGTAGGAATTATTTGTGCAACGGGTCAAATTTCTCTTTTTGTTACCTCATCAGCTATGTCACCATATACACAGGTCCTATCAAGAAGCACATCCAGTTTGTCTTTGTCCATTGCTTACAGGCAAATCTAAATTGCATAGGTGCAGTTACCAATAGCAACCAATGAACAATTCTTATTAATCAGTCTACTGCAAGTGACAACATGAAAGCAAAGATCTGGAATGAGAAAATCTAGTTGTGCAGTTTGTGTCAGGAGCTCTCCACCTCAAATCAAAGATGGCGTCATCCATGGGTGGGTACTGATGTCATCGTTCTATGTCGTGACTGCATTTTGGAGCTAAACATCAAATAAAAGGACACCAGAGATCCGTGTTCAATGCCTGAATATAGGTCTTTCTTGCTAAAGTTCCTGGGTGCTCCTAAATTGCTATTTTGCATTTAGTTCATGATCTCCTGCACTGCCTGCTTCAATCTTTTGGTGGGAAAATGTTTCCTGCATTCAGTTCCTGCTTGGTCCTTACCTCAACATACAAGTGCCGCTAGAAGCACTCATAATAAAACATCAGTTCTTATGAGTAGACTCATTGTATGCAGTAGTAATATACACCCTTATTTTTGATTGGTTGGAAGAGTCAACCAGCTCCAACAACTCCATTTATTTGGCAGGGCAGTTTAGCTTGAATGCTAATGGTTGAGGATGGGAGGCTGTGTGCAGTTTGCATCCTGTGATGATATGTGTTAAAGTACAGTGCAGCTGGCTTGAATAATAATGTGCAGACTAAGGAGAAAGCAGGTTCTGGAGAACCGTATGGACAGGTAAGTCAGCTGGTCAGGTTTCACACTTTATTAATGGTAAAGGCAAGAAAAAACTAAAGCAGTCAAAGCAGGCAAGGCAGACAAGCTTGCTGGGCTGGGTAAGTAATGCTGGAACTGTAAATTAGACAAAAGGGCTCACAACCCAGGCAAAGCCCAGGGCAAGCAGAGTAGCAGAATATTTCAAACACAGGGCTCCAGCTTCAGTTTTCAGTTAACAGGAATTTATGATCAGGCAGTTGGTGGGGCTTTCAATACCTGCTTTTTGTGCCATTTGCTGTTCTGATGTCTTCTTTCATGTGCCCAGTCTTCTGCACCAGCCTCCTAGTACGGGTGCAAAGGCTTTGGTGCCCTTCAGCCTAAACATAAACAAATCTACATGATGATTCATACATTTAGTCAACAAGTGGGTGGAGGTCCAACATGCGTAGAGCAATTAGCATAAAAGGCATTGCAGCTACAAACATAAATACAAACAGTGCTGTATTTGCTGCCACATCCGTAAATTGCTGGCTTGAGTTCTCAAATATGTAATGGTTATTCCTTGCTCTTATTTCATAGTAAACACTGCAACCGAGCCAACAGTTCATTATGAAGTTTAATTCTAATTATTTCCTTCTTTGAAATTCATATCTGTTGGCTCTTCACTTGCTTTCCCTGGTTATCCATTTACAAACAAAAAGCAGCTTCCATAGGGAATATATATTCATGATCACTATTACTAAGCAGGATTATTATGTTTTTCTGACTTACAAATTTTCCTGTCTACTCGAGAACATTGAGTTCGCTATCAATTACTCACAGATGAGAATGTGAATCATTTTAACTAGCAGCCCCCAGTGGACAGCTTGGCAGCTGAGAATGGATCCCTGCAATGCTGTATTTCCATTGTCACTGTCTTTCTAAAAGATGACATTATTTTTCAACAAACAATGTAAAGGGTAAGAATGCAGGTAGGCTTGGAGCATTGTCTTATTTGAAGATATTTTGTTGTTTGCCTCATTTCTATGAAGTTTAAAAGGACGCTCTGTGCGCTGTTTCCTTGACCTTCCCTGTGTCCTTGACAGATACAAATGGATTTTATTTTCAGTTATACTGCTAAAAAGTTGCGGATCATATTTGATACTAAATGCCTTGCACTGACAGTGCCTGCAGCCAATTAACAACCCTTGATGTTGGAGATTCCTCTAGGACAGTGATCCCAAACCAGTGGCTCACAAACAACATGTCTCCAACCCCTTGGATGTTGCTCCCAGTGGCCTCAAAGCAGGAGTTTATTTTTGAATTACTGGCTTAGAGGCAAGTTTTGGCTGCATAAAAAACAGATGTCCTGCCAAACATTCTCTCCTGTAGGCTGCCAGTCCATATAGGGGTTACCAAAAAGCCAATCAGAGCTCTTATTTGACATCCCCATGGACTTTTTCATGCTTGTGTTGCTCTCCAACTCTTTTTTAAATTTTAATGTGACTCATGAGCAAAAAAGGTTGGGGACCCCTGCTCTAGAAACACAGCTGGTGGGCAATTTCCAACCACATCTTTAGAGCTGAAGGTTGCCTGTTCTGCCTCTCAGTGTCTGTTATGGAACTAACTTAGCTTGAAAAAAGCAGAATCTATAGCTGTAGGTGTGCTAGAAACAAACTGAAGGCAAGTAAGAAGTGCTGGCACTTTAAAAAGACTGAAGTTGCCAAGGTTGTCCACTGCACTGCTGTCTAATCACCATCACTGTCATCTTCATGCTTGCACTTGCTCAGCACTGACGCATGCCTAGTGCATAACTGCTGGGCCTCTGAAAATCACAGGAGGAAGTTGATATTTTAGGTTTTGGTTGGCAAAAGTTATCTCCATAGTCTCTTTTGGGGGAGGCTAAGAACTCTTAAGTTCTTCTTAAAGGAGAACTTAAAGATGTCATATTTTATATAATGAACTTATTGCACCAGCCTAAAGATTCAGCTTGTCAATAGCAGCAATGATCCAGGACTTCAAACTTGTCTCGGGGGTCACCATCTTGGAAAGTGTCTGTGACAGCTGTTGAGAGGCTAAGCTTAGGGGTTATCGCAAACTTACAAGCAAAGAATAAGGTTTGTCTGTAATATAAGCTGACATTACGAGGATGATTATTAAATTCAGTTTTTTCAGGTTTAAAAAAAAAACTAAATATTTCTAGATTTACTATACTCCAAAGCTGGAAATAGCTCAAATCCAAAAATACTCCAGCAAAAACCTGTCGAGATCATGTAGAAGTCCACGGCAGAGGTAACTTGAATGGTTTGAATAGGTTAATAGTCTTCATGATGTTCAAGTTTTTCGAGCAATTTCCACAGAAAACTCGATTATTTCAAGTATTTGGGGTTTCTCACACTGAATTCCCTGATTCAATTTTTTTATATTTGTCTCTTTTTATACATTGGAAAACTTTCCAGTTGTGAGTTCACTGGAGGTATAAAAACCTCACAAACTCAACCTTTGATAAATAACCCCCTAGGACCCAGAATCCATCACATCCCAGAACAAGGTGACAAAGTATGTTCTATATAGTGACAACCATTGACACAAGGCTCCAAAAGTGCGCTGATACTCGGTTATCTCTGTCACTTAAAGGGCACCTGGCACCCCTATCAGAGCCCAAACTCAGGTTTGGGGAAACAATATATTTTTTTAAATATCCCCACGAGTACTAGGCCTCCTGCACCAGGAAGTAGCTCCTGGTACAGGCAGCCATGTTGTATGGTGACCATGAACATAATGAGTGCTTCTTCCAGCACATGTAATGTGCATGTGTGTTGTATTACAATATTTTGCATAACAAACAAAACCTGCGGTAAAAATACTTTGTTCTCCAAATAGCTGTCCACACTGGGAGCTCTCTTCCTACATGGTCCTCTAGTGTTTGTGAGGGACATTTTCTTTAAATTAAATAAAAAAAACTACTCTCCCCAACCTCTGGTGGAGGAAACAATTTGGGGGTGATAGGTGCCCTTTCATGCATTAATGTTGCACATGGAGCCCTCAACTACATTTTATTAAATAATAGCTTATGTGAGTGCCAGGGGGTCCTTACTTTTTCCCAACATTTCCACTCACTGTGATTGTGTCCTAAGACATTATGCATTTATAGTTTACCATCCTTCTTTTAATGATGTAGTTGCTACAGAAACACCTGGTTTTAAGCAGAAAGAATAATGTTTCCATCCTACCCCTCTGTTTTAGGACCTCACCTTGAACATCCAGTGCAATGTTGAAAGAAGATTTTCATCAGATGGCAAGAAAGCCTTTGCAAGGTGGATTTTCTATCACATTTGAATAAAATACCTAGAGACTTTAGTGCCACAAATTTGTTCTACTCATTTGCTACTGATCTATGATTCTGGTTGCCCACAGTGAATCATGGGTCAGTTCAATTGCATCCATGTTAAATAAGCAATTTCACCAAACATTCCTGACTTTTCTGCATTTCATTAATTGTGCATTCGGATAGGCCAAATTTAATTTGTGCAAAAAATTCTGAATAGTGCCTCCCCCCTGTATCAGAACAGCCACAGTCAGTTCACTGTTAAAGGTATGGGACCTGTTATCCACAATTAGTGATGGGCAAATCAGACCCATTTCACTTCAGCAAAAATTAGCGAAACAAGAAACATTTGACGAAATGTATTGAAGTCTATGGGTGACAAAAATTTTTTGATGTGAAAGAAATTGACAAATTTAGAATTTTTTTTTTTTGAACCAACCAAATAGGCTGGTTGTGCCTCCAATAAGGATTAATTATATCTTAGTTTGGATCAAGTACAGGTATGGGACCTGTTGTCCAGAAAGCTCAGGACCTGGGGTTTTCCAGATAATGGATCTTTCTGTAATTTCGTACCTTAAGGGTAAGGCCACACGGGAAGATTTCGGGGAGATTTGTCGCCTGGCGACTAATCGCCGCGACTAATCTCCCCGAATGGCTTGCTAGTATCTTGCACCCGCTATCAATAAAGTCGCCTGCGCCTATTCACACGCGGCGACGCGATTTTCAAAGTGGCTCAACATTGCCTCAGGCAATTTTGAGCGACTTTAAAAATCGTTTTGCCGTGTGTGAATAGACGCTGGCGACTTTAGCGCTAGTGGGTGCAAGATACGAGCAAGCCATTCAAAGAGATTAGTCGCCTCAAAGACGTGGCGCTTTGTCGCCAGGCGACTAATCTCCTCGAAAATCTTCTCGTCTGGATGAGCCCTTCGTCTATTAAAAAATAATTTAAACATTAAATAAACCCAGCAGGGCTGGTGTTGCTTCCAATAAGGATTAATTATATCTTAGGTGGGATCAAATACAAGGCACTGTTTTATTATTACAGAGAAAAAGGAAATCATTTCCGATTATTTGGTTAAATTGTAGTCTATGGGAGGTGGCTTTCCCGTAATTATACAGTTTTCTGGAGAATGGGTTTTCAGATTAGAATCCAATTCCTGTATCATGTTTGTGTTATCCAGAATAAAACTATGTGTGAAAGCTTTCAATTGTTCTCCTCTGCATGCATTTTAATCATAGTAATCCTGTGAATGCAAATGGAAGCATTTGTTCCAAATAAATCTATGTTGCCTTGGGTAAAAAGCAGTAAATAAATAATAGATAACTACGCGAGTAAAGTCACTTAAACCATTTTCGTCTATTGACTTTAGATATGCGTTACTGTCTAAGGCACTAACAATCTAGTCTATTCATTTATATAAGGATTTATATTCTTAAAGGAACAGTAACACCAAAAAAATGAAAGTGTTTTAAAGTAAAGAAAATAACGTAGTGTTGCCCTGCACTGTTAAAAATTATCTGTTTGCTTCAGAAACACTACTATAGTTCATATAAACAAGCTGCTAAGTAGCAATGGCGGAAATTGAAAAATGGCTATAGGGTACAGGATAAATAATGGATAACGTATAACATTATGTTCTACAGAGCTTTCTATCTGCGGTGTAACTTGAGCCTTTTCTCCTTTGAATGGCTGCCCCCATGGCTACACAGCAGCTTATTTATATAAACAATAGTAGTGTTTCTGAAGCAAACACTGCAGTTTTACCAGTGCAGGGCAACACTGCATTATATTTTTATTACTTTAAAACAATTTAATTTTTTTGATGTTACTAGCCCTTTAAAGATTGTTTTTTTGGGTACCAAAGCCAACAATTATCCAAAGTTATCTGACAATAAACATGAAAATTAACCTATTTGTTATGCATATGAAATTAGGGTCTAAAGGTTTTTGAAGTCTCCTACTGCCTTCTCCCACTGACTTAAAGGGGTAGTTCACCTTCAACTTTTAGTGCATTATAGGTGGGTCAATTCTAAGCAACTTTTCAATTGATCTTCATTTTTGATTTCGTATAACATTCTAATTATTTACCTTCTTCTTCTGACTTTTTCCAGCTTTCAAATGGGTGTAACTGACCCCAGCAGCCAAAAACTATTACTCTGTTAGGCTGCAATTCTTTTGTTATTACTACTCTTTGTTCCTTATCTTTTCATTGTTATCCCTTTGCCTAACTGTTTTGCCTAATTGACTATGAAAAATGTACCTTTTGAGGAATGTGTTAGCTACAACTCCTATGCACAGGAAAATTTTGTGCTCATCATATACTCTCTCCTAAGCCTATATGTAAGGACAAAATAGTAGGAAAATGCAAGTTTAGACTGAACATTACTATGTCTAAACTGATGCACACTAAAACTACTCTTAAAAACAACACAATGGATCCGTAGGGACCCGGTTGTGGTTCAGAGAATGATACATTTCTTAAACTCTTCAAGCCATGTAAAGAATTTGCCCTGAATGTGAAATAAATGAAAAGCATGTCAGAATGCTGAAACTAAAGTCTCAACTCCCTGGGAAAATAACGTGATCCATTTAACCCCTCAGCTCATACTGTTTCCAAGCAACTCATCATCATAGTCTGTTTTAATTTGGCAATCAAGTATTGTATGTAGGAAACTGTACAGCTTCTGACACAACCTTCAGTTCATTCTTTCTCAACCCCTGAAGTTAGTTGCTGCTCTGGCTGCCATGAAGTATTGATATGAAAATATTACTCTCTGACATGAAATGATTATTCTCCGAGATTGTTCTATAAGCCTTGGGCAGATATTCCTAGCCAGCCCTTTAATAATCACAGCTATTGCATCACTCTTATGCTGAGCACACACGGACTGACTGATTCTCATAATAAGTTACTTTCCTGCTGGACTAAATGATTATCAGGCTGTGTATGGGCTTACAATGGCAAACACTGATACAACTGCACAACTTGTACAAGCTTTATACAACTTTTCATTTACCAATGGGTGGGGGACAACTTTTGCATCTTGTTCCTTGGAATTTCCCCCCAGCATCCATAGAGAATGTAACGTTCTGTTACCTGGGATCCCGTAAGAGGATGGCTGGTCTTCGGAGGACTGGTGGCAACAGGAACTCCTCTACGGCTCCGGTCTTCACCGATGCCCTTTTGGGGCCCAGGGCTTTCTGCGGCGGAGACAGCAAAGGAGCCAGGTGTGTTACCAAGGTGTAGTACAGGGATCAGGCAAGGACGTAGACAGGTTCAGGCAAGGTCAGTACCAGGAGTCAGAGAAGTGAGGCACCAAAGGGATCAGACTGAAGCGTAGTCAAATTCAGACAAAGGTCGGTTTCAGGCAGTGAAGGTTCGAAGGTCCAGGAAAACAAGCAGAGGTTCAAAAACAGGAACATGGACAACCAGGGCTTTAGCGGAACAGTAGAAACTGAAGCCAGCTTGGGCAATGTGAGGAGGAAGAGGAAGGTATTTGAAGGAACAGGAACCAATCAGGAGCAGGCTGAGGAAGACAGACACATCAGGGACCAATAGAAAGCCAGGCGCCCAAATTAGAGGTCATAGCTCCTAAGTGTTTTGGCGGGAGCGTTCATTTTGACATGTGCCAGCATTTATGCTTTGGCGCCTAAGTTGACGCATTAACGCTGGCGCGTGGTGGGTCTTACAGAGAAATTCTTTGATTTCCCTGATTGGAATGAAAAGTGAGCAACCACTGGAATGCCTCTACTGGTGGCTAGGGCTGGGGTGTATGGGGGGCCCCTGATCTGGCAAACCCCAGTGGGCCCTGGACCCCCAGTCCAATGCTGGGTGCAGAACAGTTTAAGTCATGGACAGGGACTTAAGTGGTAAGCGTATGGGTATTAAGAGAGATCCCCCTTGTTAAAGGAAAACAATAACTCCAGAAAAGTTTATATCATATTAAGTAGACTATAAAAGAATCTTCCAATCTGGAATATATAGTTAAGTAAACATTGACCTTTTACATCATTCACCTTGAACCACCTTTTGTCTGTGCTTTCACAGAGATCACTTGACCACAAATAATGCAACTTTAACTGTAACAGTATACCTTCCAACATTTCAAAAATAGAAAGAGGACATTTTTTTGACCACTCCATCAGCATAAAAAAGAGTTTCTTTACGAGATGACCAGATAAGTTAAGGAACAGCCCTGGAACATTCAAATTCAATTTTTTAACCACAACTGTTTTCTGCACTAAAACTCACAAATGCAAACTAGAGTTTTCAAAACTTGAATTTTAGAGGTTTCTTAAGTACATAAAACTGGAAAAATCTCAAAAGTAATAATTTGACATCTAATGTGTCACTTATGAGTTTTTAAAAGTGTTTTTACTTGATTCTATAAATGTAAATACGCCTCCCCATGTGATTGAGGGCAGGACACAATTTATGTTAATTAAAGAAAATAGGTAGCAGTTAGTCGAAGATCAAAGGGGAGTAAAAAAAAGCTATGTAACTAGGACACATGAGACATCTGTTGAATTCGTACTGTAACTTCCTTTCCGTTAAATATACAGGTAGGGGATCCATTATCCGCAAGCCCGTTATCCAGAAAGCTCTGAATTACGGAAAGGACATCTCTCATAGACTCAATGTTATCAAAATAATCCAAATATTTTAAAATTATTTCCTTTTTCTCTGTAATAATAAAACAGTAGCTTGTACTTGATCCAAACTATGATATAATTCATCCTTATTGGAAGAAGAACCAGCCTATTGGTTTTATTTCATGTTTCCATGATTTACTAGTAGACTTAGGGGCTGATTTACTAAAGGTCAAATTTCGAAGTAGAAAAATATTCGAAGTCGAAGGATTTTAATTTGATGGTTGAATTTCGAAGTAGAAAATACTTCGAAATTCAACCATCGAATTAAAATCCTTCGACTTCGATATTTTTCACCGAATTTGGTATTCGGTCAAAGAAAATCGTTCGAAAAAATGAAAACAGAACGATTCCAAGGATTTATGATCGAAGGATTTTTCTTCGATAAAATAAAACTTACAAAAATGGTCTAGGAGATCCCCATAGGCTAACATAGCACTTCGGCTTCTTTTATTTGGCAAAGTAAAAAAAATCGAGGGATTTTTAAAGAGACAGTACTTTGAATTTTGAAGTTGAAGGATTTTACTATTCGATCATTCAAACTGAATGATCAAATGGTCAAAGTAGCCTATTTGATGGTCGAAGTTTTTCAAAAAATTACTTAGAATATCGAATTTTTTGCATTTGAATATTCACTTCGACCCTTAGTAAATCAGCCCCTTTAGGTACTGTATGAAGATCCAAATTTTGGAAATATCCATTTTCCAGAAAGCCCCTGGTTCTGAACATTCCCATCCCATATATCCCCATACTTGTATAAACAAGTTTTAACTTGTTAACCGTTTTCATGCGTGGTTTCTGTCTTTCCCCAATAGTATTTTTTGTTCTGTTGAACTAAAATTTATGTTTACTTTGATTTTGCCTATTGATTATGTAAAGCAAATAGTGAAAGTGTAGGGGGTCTGATGTAAAAGACAGGTCAGGCCAACATTATTTGATTAAAGTTAAATTACAGCTGTCATTTTCTCTTGCAACCAAAAGTGCTACCATTTGGTTACTGTGGTAGGAAATTAGATGGGATGAGATGACCAGCAAACCCCTGGGACAACCCAGCTCATGAAATTAATTCTTCTACCTAAATGAGAAATCTGCTACATGGGATTGCAGTACAAAGACCAAGATGAAATGTTTTGAGACCAACAAGTGTCACAGAGAAGTTCTAATTTGTGGGCAAGGTATAAAACAATGTATTCTGGCAGGATATAAAACTACTCCTATAACAAGGCATACAAAGGAAGAGGATGAAGGGACATTTAAATCAAGACCAATGCCTTATGAATCTTACAGCTTTATATAAGGTATTAAGCAGCCAAGATAGGAATATTTTTCTGCATACTTGTACCACAAAGCTGAGCCCAATTGTTTTTATACTTAAATTAAAAATAATTCCTTCAAGAACATATATTATGGACTTTAAGGGGCCTTCTGCAAAGCCTAAGAATATGGGCCTTAACATAAACATAAATTCCCCACCAGAAGTCCATATACACTAAAGGAGAGATAAAAGCCAATTGGATGGCTCTATGATCTAAATATGGCATTGGATAGATAAGACTAGAAAGGGGTACATTTCCCCATTGAATTTTCAGAAAAGAAGGAAACAACTATATGGTAATAGGAACAATGCACTCAGGTCTTTGGTGACGAACAAAAAAAGTTTATTGAATCAGTGTTTCAGTCTCAGCAGAGACCTTTATCAAGGTTACAGTGCTGTACAAAGAGCAGACCTACTAAATAACCCCCCTGGAAACCCCCCAAAAAATGTCTGGTAATTCCCATAGTAACAGTAGTGAATACCCAGATATGTTCACTGTTCACTATTGTTCTAGTTGGCTGGTCATTTCAGTAGGTGTGCTCTTTGTACAGCACTATAACCTTGATAAGGGTCTCTGAAATGTTGGTTCAGTAAACATATTTTTTACTTTGAAGGCGGTGTAAAATTATGTTTTATAATCTACAGACTCCTGCACATTAAACAAAGACCAGAGGTCTTAATCAGTAAAAATATTCAAATGACTGAATAAACTCAAATCAGCAAACTTGTTTTCAGAGCACCTAGGTACTTGGCCATTAAGAACATTTGAAACTTAGAGGTTTTGATCTAAAGCAAAATGAAAGTTATGCATAAATATACTTTATATGTCACAATTTAATCTACAAAATGATATGCCAGAGAATATATAACAAGGCTAGATATCTTCATTATATTAATTAAGCCAGTTCTTGACATCTTCACAATGTTCCAGTTGAAATCCCGGCAGGCATATTTTACTCTCTAGTGAACATCACTTTGAACTTCGCAGTATTATACTTCAGATCCTTCAGTTTTGTATCCAGGTTTTAGAACTCTTTTCAAAGACCTTTTTTATGCTTTCTCGTAGAAAGCTGTTTCTAAGCTCTTCTGCCATTGCATCTATATCAAATGCTGAAATTATCTGCCTTACCGTTCAAACTGTGGAAAGTCTAGCCTTAGCATTTCAAGTGGTAGCGGTAAAAAAAAGCGTATGCCATAGATTCATCCAGGGCGTAAAAATGATCATTTGTTCATGTGTTAATTTGAGACCTTAATGCTTGTATAAACCAAACTAAAAGCATTTGCTATAGCAAAAACACTGGATTTCCTATGGCTAAATGGTAATCTCTATCTACTAATGAAAATCTAAATGTATCAGCCCCAAAGCTGTCTCCATCAAAGGAACATCTGCTGACCTATATAGAAAGCTTGAAAGACTTTGCAAAAGAGAAATTTATCCTACTTTACACATCTCTACCCTGGTGGAATATTTAGATGCTTTTCAGTATGCCAGGATGTCTAAGGCTCCACTTGAAATCAATTCTCTGCAGAGATGACAGAAGATAATCTATATTTCATCAAATATTGCAGGATAAATTAAGATTCATGTTGTTCAGTATATATGATGCATAAGTAATACCTAACCAAAGCTAAACTTTTAGCATACAGTAGCTGAGTCCTGTGTCTTACTCAAGGTTAGTGCACCCATCTCCATGGTGGGTTCAATTTTACAATTGTATAAACTTTTGATGTCCTACACCAGACACACTTTGTTTGCCTTAGTACATCATAACTTCATTCTGCAAATCTGCAGGGGGTGGAGAAGGAAGTTCTTCTGAACCCCGCTGAAGGGAATTCATACTCATAGTCTCCATAGTCATTCTGTAAGATTGTATGGTTTTAATGAGTCCACCCCTCTCTGCCATTGCAAACATTTATTCTACAGCTAGAGGCTCTCAAAGAATTATAGAAGTAAAAATGGGGTTCATTGGATACCCTTTGGATGGTGGAAGGATGTTGAAATTCTCAGAAAGACGGAAAGAACTATATATGGTAAGAGGAACACTATGCTATTATATGCAAACTTTTAAGACAGTACTTCTGATTCCAAATGAAGGGAATCCATACTCATGGGGACATATTTATAAAAGACTTCAGTTAGACATCACCAAACTCAACCAGTGTGAAATTCCACCACTCTGCATTAATTTCTATGGGGTTTTCAAAATACTATTTATCAATTGGTGAAATTGAAAGTGCCTTTAAAAATAAAATGAATGGAGAGTGGCGGAATTTCACTCCAGTGGACTGTGGGGATCTCTAACTTCACTCTTTCATAAGAGAGGTCCCATAGTCTACAGAGTTCTTCTGGAAGATTGTATGGTTTTGCTCTCTGCGATTGCAAACATCCGTTCTACAACTAGAGGCTCTCATTGGACTCCCGTTGGATGGGGAATGATCTTGAAACCCAAGAATCCAGATAAATCACTCACCAAAAGGCTATATACACTAAAGGAGAGAAAAAAGCCAACTGGAAGGCACTATGATCTACAGTTGGCATAGGACAGACAAGACTCTTGAAAGAGACTAATTTCCCCAGTATGACTTTTCAGAAGGAAAGAACTATACATGGTTAGAGGAATACTGTGCTATTTTACTCAATGTTATACAAACCTTTAAGACAGTTTTTTCCATTGAAGGAAAATCATACGCATAGCCTAAATTTTTCTTCAGTAAGATTGTAGGGTTGTCCTCTTTGTCATTTGGATGGAGTAAATATCTGGAAACCCAAGAATCCAGATAAATCCCCCACCAGAAGACAATACACCAATGGACAAATAGAAGTTAACTGAATGATCCTATGATCTACAGTTGGCATCTCTAAAGGAGAGATAAAAGTCAGATGGATGGCACTATGAACTTCAGTTGGCATTGGACAGATAATACTCTAGTTCCCCTGTAAGAATTTTCAGAAAACAAGGAAAGAACTATACATGGTAAGAAGTGCTATTATACTCAATGTTACGCAAGCTTTTAAGACACAAAACTTTTTATTTTGACAATGGAGTGCCTTTAAATTAAGAAGTGCAATTAACAACCAAGTGATGAGTTATTTCAGCAGACAAATGTGGTTGGTGAGCAACACTGCAAAGCATATGGTGAGTGGAGCTTGTGAATATTTATACATGTCACACAACAGAGAAATAGCTGCAGAAAGGGAACATTTACCAACCTGTTAAAATATAATTCAGACCTTACTGTGACTAAAAGGCAGAGCTAAAAACAGGCTTTAAACCCCCCTGCAGTTCTTTGATGGAAGCGACTATTTAGAGCAAAGTGTACACATTAGTCAGAGGCTCATTTTAATCAAATACCATATAAACAGTTGAAACTTGGATAGGTTTCTTATCCCACTCAGTTTCTTGCCGTTTTCTTTCAGATTTTTGTTTTTTTAGGCTTTAACTGTATGATGAGAAATCCAGCTGGGACAATAAAAAAAGTGTGTTTGCCTATAAATGGAACACAACATTTTGTGTGATACATTAATATCAATGAGAGTCTTCTGGCTCTTATGGTTCCAACTTTTTTTGTCCTTCTAAATACTTCATACTGCTCCTCATATTCTCATGTTGATCACACACACCATTGCTGTAATTATTAGCTTATTTTGGAGAGTAAGGAGTTGCAAATAGAAGAATATAAAATTTTTATGATAAGGTCCCCTGCAACCTTTTTACTGATGACCGTTGCTGTGTCCTCCTCATAGCCAACAATGATGGAAATATACAATCTACAGTTTGTTCCCACTTCTCAAATATAAGGTGGAAAAGGTGGCAATCCTAGGGGGTACATTATTCACTACATTATTCCAGATTTCATCATTTAAATAAACCCAAGAAAGATTATGAAATATCTTGATAAAATGGAGTCTATGGGAGACAGCCTTCCTGTAATTCAGATCTTTCTGGATACAGGTATGGGACATGTTATCCAGAATGCTCTGGACCTGGGATTTTCAGTTTTTCCGAAAAATTTATAACTGTAAGTCTACTTGAAAACCATTTAAACATTAAATAAACCCAATAATCATCGTTTGGCACCAATAAGTATGAATTATATCTTAGTGTGGGTCAAGTTACTGTTTATTATTAAAGAGAAAAGGGGAATTATTTTTAAAGATTTGGATTACTTGGATAAAATGGAGTCTATGGGAGACGGTCTTACCGTAATTTAGTTTTCTGGATAAAGGGCTAACGGATAACGGATCCCATACCTGTATTAGAATCTGAGGAGAAAAAAGCAGGCGAAGTCTATCTATTTTAATTCTGTTATCTAAACCTGGGGTTGTTGATCACATTGAGATGGAAAAAGATGTGAATTATTTGAATAAAATGGAGTCTATGGTAGACGGTTTTACTGTAATTTAGAGCTTTCTGGATTAAAGGTTCCCAGATAATGGATCCCATACCTGTGTGTATATGTGTATGTATATTTATATATATATATATATAAATCAAGAAATTATCATTGTAAGCAATCTGCTAAAATGTCTCAAAGCATGAAACTGTGTTAGATAGATATTCTGCTAAGAAGTTATTCATTTTGCTGGCCAATTACAAATACCCATTATCTGAATAGATTTCAAACAGTAACAAGAATGCAGATTCAAGCAAGATTATGGGGTATTGGAAATGGAAATGCAAATTGAGTGTGGTCTGTTGGGAATAAAAAAAGGAATGAAGGAAGATTCATTGCATCTTTTTATTTGATATCATTCCAATTATCTAGCCACTCTTGTACTGATATAATAGCTTGATATCCCATGATTAATGAAAGTTGATTTTATTATATTCCATGTAATGTAGGTACCCAGCATTCAGTGCTACAGAGTGCTAAACTACTACAGGCAATAACTAAAGAAACCGAAAACATCCAACTTTTTCCATAATATGGAAAGATACTTTACATTCAGTGGCAATATATTCCAATGAATGACTATTTCTAAGGAACTTTTCACTTGGCCTTGATTTTTATTTATTCTTCTAACTCTTTTAAGCTTCATACTGGGCTCACTGACCCCATCTAAAAAGCAAATGATATGTAAGGCTACAAATGTATTGTAATTGCTATTTTTTTATAACTCCAGTTTATATTCAGTCCCTCTCCTATTCATATTCCAGTGTCTTATTCAAATTATGGCATGGTTGTTAGGGTAATTTGGAAACTAGAAACCAGATTGCTGATATTGCAAACTGAAGAGCTGCTGAATAAAAAGCTAAATAACGTAATAGCCACAGATAAGGAAAAATTAAAAAGGACTGCATATTGCCTTAGATTATCTTCTTAACCAAATGGTACACCTCCTGTCATACTTAAGGTGGCCTTGCACCTGAAGATGTGATTGCTTGGTGACCTTGATAAGGTCGTCAAAGGAGCTGATCGTTGCCCGAAATGGCACCTATGTGCTGGGCCATATCGGTCTAATGCATTCAGATCTCAGGCCAAAGTTTTGAATCATAATAAAGGCCAATGCAGGCCGTCGGGACAGAAATGCAAGAAAAAGCAAGTCAACAGAGAGTGAAAGACATCCCCTGTAGATGTTTATGGAGACAATCAACCAACATCTTGGTGCAAGACTGTGCTGGTAAGCCTGACATCCTAGATCAGTGATCCCCAACCAGTAGCTCGCGAGCAACATGTTGCTCTCCAACCCCTTGGATGTTGCTCCCAGTGGCCTCAAAGCAGGTGCTTATTTTTGAATTACTGGCTTAGAGGCAAGTTTTGGTTGCATAAAAAACAGATGTCCTGCCAAACATTCTCTCCTGTAGGCTGCCAGTCCCTATAGGGGTTACCAAAAAGCCAATCAGAGCTCTTATTTGACATCCACATGGACTTTTTCATGCTTGTGTTGCTCTCCAACTCTTTTTTAAATTTAAATGTGGCTCACGAGCAAAAAGTTTTGAATCATAATAAAGGCCAATGCAGGCCATCGGGACAGAAATGCAAGAAAAAGCAAGTCAACAGAGAGTGAAAGACATCCCCTGTAGGTGTTTATGGAGACAATCAACCAACATCTTGGTGCAAGACTGTGCTGGTAAGCCTGACATCCTAGATGGAAGGAAGAAATTAGAATAATCCACAGACGTTCTCAATCCTTTTTGTCATATTTCTAGTAGATTTGAGTTTATGAGAAGACAGTACCTTCATTACAAGCAGTATGACGTACATATGAAACCCTAGAAATTACATTAAGATATAAAAAATGAACAACACAATGGTTAGCTTTGTTTCCTTTGCTGGGGTCCTGAGCTCATTCTCCCTAAAGCAATATCCACAAGAAGGTTTGTGTGTTTTCCAAGTACATGGTTTCTTCCCACATTTTGAAAAAACATATAGACATTAACTAGAACTTGTTGAACTGACTGTAAAGCAACTGCAGGTTTGGGAACCCAGAAAAGACAGCAAAATGTTACAAGATGTTATCTACAATGAAAGCCTTTTAGGAACCCAAAACTGTGCTACAATTCCCACAGAGAATCCACTGCACTTTAGATGAACATGTGGTTCCCAACTTGTGTCCTACACCTTAGGCTCGTATTTGCTAAGCAGCCCATTATGGCAGCCTGAAGGCCAATTAGGGTGAGAAATGGGAGGGGGGATGATTAAATGCAGCTTTGGAAACTTCTGGAACTATATAATTTTGTTTATTACTGGTACCAACCTCTGAAACTTTATTATGAGCTCCAGGTTGCATGATCATAAGTGATATTTCATAAGAACTACCTGCAAATCTTTGCCAAAGGCTAAAAATTGTGTGTGGAAATCAAGCCTAGCATACATTAGTACAACTTTAATTTGAACATCTGAATTAAACATATTCCACTCCTATTCCTATTTCTGCAGTAGCCCATTTAAACTTTCCTTTCCTTTTCCAACTAAGTTCTATTATTTTGTCTTTCCTCTTACATTAAGAGGATTCCGCCAATTACAGGCTTGTCACACCGAGCAAAAAAAACCTCATCTTTTACAAAAGGCCTCTAGGCAAAAACACACTCCTTGACATCATCCATAGCCGCGCTACTCGAGGGCTCTCTAGCTATAATAGTTATACACTACCTTCAGCAAGTGGAAACTATAGCTAATGTGCAAGTCTATAATCCAGTAAAGTATATTGTCCTAAATAATTTTATACAAGAATCTTGTGTATCTAAATTTTTATATTTAATGGGTGGGCATATTAAAGGACAACTAAGGCCTGTAGATTTGTAGATTACAGTTATTTGACTTTGCAAAGAGATCTTGAACATCCGAATAGGAAGTGCTGAAAAGTTTTTATTTGCACCAAAAAGATACATATGAAACAGAATAAAATATGCCATAGATAGAGTCATGAAGGGTTTCAGGCTTTGGTCTTTTCCTTGTTGTTTTCCAATAAACTTGTGGGTTTAGGAATGACATTTTACATGGTAGAATGAATTATTTGCAGTGTAAAAATTTAATTTAGAAATAAAAATGACAACGCAACAATTATAACATAATCATGATTTGGGTTACAGGCTTTGTTCTTTTCCTTACTGCCCACTTATTCTACCCATCTGTCACTTTTGGATTCAGGTTTGGTCCTGCATGTATACCTTAGTCAAATCTGATTGCGACTGGAGAGCAGTTGAACAAAAACCTAAAACAAAAGCCTAAGTAATTCAACTGCAAAAATGAAAATACGATAACTGTTATGCCCATTTAAAGCTTATTTAAAGTTGAACTACCCCTTTAATAAATAAGTTACAAAACAGTAAAAAGTAAAAAATGATGATATTTTATCCTTGGCACATTGGTTTGCTTTTCCAATTCAAGCTCTCCCTCTATCAATAGCACATAGCACACCAGACGGGAACAGTCAGGCTGGTTAGGCCTGGTGACAAATTCTCTGATTGTTTTATAGCAAATGTAAGGTTGCTTGTGAACGCAGGCAATCTGTTTCATCCGAGACAGTGAAAATGAGAGCTTATATGTGTTGAAGTTTAGTCATTTCTTCAGAATGCAGCCAATGAGTAGGAAAAAAATGGCAACATAATGCAATGTTCAGTTGACTTTTCAATATATGTTCTGTACTGTATTAGTCTATAAAGGGGATGCTCTTCAGAATAGATAAACCAAATGAAGAGGTGCAAGAGGACTCTATGAGAATCATTATTGTTGACATTATTGTACAAGTATGTAAACTGTTATCAAGAATGCTCGCGACCTGGGGTTTCCAGATAATGGATCTTTCTGTAATTTGGATCTTCATTTCTTAAGTCTATCAGAAAATCATTTAAACATTAAATAAACCCAATAGGGTGGTTTTGCTTTCAATAAGGATTCATTATATCTTAGATTGGATCAAGCACAAGTTACTGGTTTATTATTACAAAGAAAATGGAAATCTTTTTGAAAAATTTTGGATTATTCGATAGGGATGCACCGAATCCAGGATTCAGTTCGGTATTTGGCCAGGATTCGGCCATTTTCAGCAGGTTTCGGATTCGACCGATTCCTTGTGCCTGGCCGAACCGAATCTGAATCCAAAAAATCATGTGACTTTTCGTCACAAAACAAGGAAGTAAAAATATTTTTGGCCGCACTTTTACCCTTCCACTCGCTAATTTGCATATGCATATTAGGGTTCGGATTCGGTTTCGTATTCGCCGAATCTTTCACAATGGATTCGGGGGTTCGGCCGAATCCAAAATTGTGGATTCGGTGCATCCCTATTATTCCATAATAATGGAGTCTATGGGAGACAGCTTTTCCATAATTTGGCTTCTGATTTTGTATGGCACTTTCTGGTTTAGTATGAACCCAGCCTGTTCCTGATCAGGGTCTGACTGGGAGGAAAAAGCAGCCCTGGCAAAAGTATCAAAGCAGCCCATGTATTCACGCACATGCAAAGCATTATATATATTTCCAACCCCAAGGTTAACCAGTTAGTTTTTATTAATAGATGTTTTACCATACCCCAGCAATATTATACACCCTATGTGCTGGAACTGGTCATTGCAACAAATATCTCAACCTAGTTTCTATCAAGACTATTCTATCAGATGGATTAGTGACTCTATACTTACAGTATATTATAAAATTTCCTTTGTGTGCCCCCAGGTAGACAATGTACCCTGGCAGATAAGAGGACTTTAATTACCATGTTTATCACAGAGCCAAAGTGTGACATACTTGAATAGACTAGACTGTCTCATGTAATTAATGCTACATATCACAGTGTTCCATATACAGGCTGAAGTGACTGTTCTGAGCATGGATCCTCTTGTTGCCAACATACCTATCATAAGCATAAGGGATTGGGTATATAGCAAGCAACTCTAATATTACTAACTGAAGTTGCTCAGAATTCCTGGTTCCTCCCATATGTCAGTACGGGCATGTGCAACAAATACAGGCATCAGCTTAGCTGTGGCTGGCTATTTTGGACGGCTCATTTACATTTCTAAAGTGATAAGTTCAATTACATATTAAAGACAGACCTAATTTTTAGGTGAGTAGCCCATTTACATTTAAAAGCAATCGGCCCATCTGGCATTTGCCCGAACCCACAAGTCCGGGCCTGTTCCTGACCATGCTCCTACTCTCAGTTCCTATTTGCACTTACAATTCCCTCGCTTGCTCAGAACCTTTTCCTATATCCTCTCACATTAAGATCTTGCAGCATCCGAGTAGCGGAGGGTTCCTCCCGAAGTGAAAGGCAGTTGTTAAAGGCAAAATAGTGAGCTGTTACTGGGATCTTGGGGTCTGTTCTGGATTTGGGATACCTAACATCACTGGCAGATTTCCAGTCGTTGTTTTATACTGCTTCAGATTTTTGTAAGTGAGTTCAGGCAGATGTTGTTCAAAGAAAAAGCACGTAATAAAAAGTATTTTACATGGCGATTCCATAACGATGTGTGGCAAATCATGATTCGTGATTTTGCATTTTTTCTTGCTACCATCCACTCCCTTGTGCACAATGAACTTCTTCAATATGTTCCATGTAATCCTAGGTTTCCCTGTGCTCTCTAGCATGTTCTGCTGCTCCACTTCCTTCTTTTTCACTTCCTTCCTTTTTTCAGGCCAATGTATCGCTCCTTCCATTAATACATTTTCCTCCTTCTTTTATTCTTTTATTTCTGTCTTTACTTTTGCACATTTACCTGTTTCAGGACCATTATTCTGTTCATATTATTGTACGCCAATATCTTTCAGTCATTTCAGTCACCATCTTCTCCATCTGTTTTTTTTTTCTCACCTCCAACTTATCCTCACTACATTTTCTATTTGCTATTATTTACAGCCATCTCTACTGAAACCTACTGTTGCATGCCACTTACAGTATATGTTGCAAAACGTAGATGCTCCTTCTTACCTCACCCCTTCAGACCAATGCATTATTTTTACTCTTCATCTTTTGGTAGATGATAGAACTTTTTGATAGAACTGATATGAATGATACTTTCTACAATAAACAAAATAAAACTATACCTTGTGGCCAGGAAAGATCCAATAAAAGATAACGTTAGTTTACAAAAGTAACCTCAACAAATATGTGTAAAATTTAATAGTATTATATCTAGACAAGATTTATCCTATTTTCTTCTCCTTTCCAAATAGAACACGTAAGGGGAATATAATTAAAGTCGCAAAGAGAAAAACAATTCACACTAATAAGAATAAAAATGCACATCTTGCAATGTAATATTGTTCCTTAAACAGTTATTGCATTGCAAATTTTAATTTCCTCATGAGGCAACTTCGGGCGACTTCGGAGAATGAATCACCGCTGGTGACTTTTCATTCTAGCTGGTGGTATGGCACGGGAAGGCAGTTTGGGGAGAAGAAGAGGCGATTCGTCACCAGGCGACTAAATCTCCCCAAATCTGACCATGTGCCATTACCTTAAGAAGTGCTTAAAGACGTTGTAAACTTTTGGAGCAAACATAACTTTTTCAGTAAGAAGTTTTATTACATTTACTGTGCATTGGCGCAAACTATAAAATTCTCAAACTTTCTTCCACTGTTGGAAGTGGTTGCTAAACAGTTTCTGCAGAGCCAGGCCACACCAGCCAGATGCCCTAGGCAACTTGGCTACAGAGCTGGTACGTCTCGGGATAGTGGTAGAATCCCATAGAGATTGAGAAACTCCACATACCATAGATGGGAATAATTTGGATTCGGAGGCTGGGGTGAATGGAGATGGTATTAATCAGAGAAGAAAAACCCAGGTGTCCAATGTGTGGTTTTATACTAGGTTTTCTAAACAAGAAAATAAGCTAAAACAGATTGTAGAATATTTTACTTCAAGATCCTCATTTAGCGGATACCCTGGACAGGGTCCCACTGTTTGTTTTTCGTAGAACCAGGTGGCCTCCTGGATATCAAGGAGTCTCTATAGATCCAATGATGAGAGTCAGGGTGCAGCTTGGCTTAAGTACAAGGGAACATTCAGATGTGGACAGAACACATGTAAAGCCTGTGAGGCATAATTGATTTCTAAAGAATTTAACAGCACTTATATGAATAAAAAATACAAGATTCCTCGTTACTTTAATTGCCTTTCAAAAGGGGTGGTATATTTGGCAACTTGCCACTATGGAGCCCAGTATGTGGGGCAAACCATATGCCCAGTAGGGGTGAGGATATTGGAATCAGCTGCAGAGAGGGGAGATACAAAATCGGTGATTGCTAATCATGTAGTGATGGGTCAATGTGATTTGAATAAAATCCGTTTCCAGATTATAGATAGACCACGATCAGAGGTCAGGACAAGTGACGTTAATAGGAGATTGTCTGTCAGAGAGGTATATTGGATATATCATCTTAAGAATATGGGATTGGGAAGTCTCTTGCTTCTTTTGATAGCCTCCCCTCTTTTTTGTATATAATGAATGGAAATTGTTTAAGGCATATTTTATTTGTTGCTATTTATAGTCTAAAATGATTGAATACGCACTAAAGGCACTTTATATGGGGGTATTATTATGAAACATAAAACACAAAATATATATAACTTGAAATGAAATATAGTATGTTACATTATATTGGGTCTGAATTAATTGTCATATTGTGTATTTATTCATATATTGATATTATGTAGTGTAAGAGATAAGAACCCTAGCAACATTGTGACAATGTTTGTGTATGTGTTTTTAATTAATTGACACAATGTGTACCTTTTCTTGCAATGCATTAAGTGGATGTTTTTAAATTTCAATTGGGGTTACCCATGGTGTGGCGGTGAAGGGTTAATGTTTTTATGGGAGGCAATTCTAAAAATTTGGGTTTGATAGGAACCGTTAAGCTTTTGAGAAAGTGGCCAGAGGCAAGTGTAATGGTTCTATATACACATGGCGATATCTTGCACTGGATTTTATATATTACTAGACATTAAGCCCGTTAAATTAACGGGCGCTAGAACATATGTAGT